>JAUEKX010081781.1:0-12799 GCA_031834005.1 Dendronotus venustus
GGTTGGTGAACACAATGAAGCAGTTGGTAATGGTAAATTGAATAAATCTTCATCTGGGATATCAATTGAAGTCTCACGGTATGTTACTAGGCACATTTTCTGAAAAGTTTATTGGTTGTAGAGTTATTGGGCCAAAACTCCTATCAGAAAACATTACTTTAATTCAATAATTATCTGATTTTATCCATATCAAGTCTTCCATAGTTAAATTTCGCCTGCTCACTTCTACCAGTCTACTACCCGGTCGCTATTGGAAAATAGTAAGGTGACGTCATAGATCGAGCAAAGTCGTATACGAACGATCTTGTTTGTTATTTTCATAGTAACGAGCGGCTAATAAGGTTAAAAGCAATTTTCCTTTGTTTGTTCCTGTAAAACATCGAATAAAACACCTCTTTATTTTTTAAATATATCATCGATTTCATCGCGAACTTTGGGTATTTTTGTTTTTTATTCGTACAAATATTTTGAGAGCGCAACTCAAAAAATGGCCATACGCGCTATGAAATTAATTTAAATGGAAGCCTAGACATGCGCAATGGAAAGTTGAATGAAAACATCGTCGGACGAGCCTTGGATGAGGATTGGTTTTGGTATAAAGTAAATGTACTTTTTTTCCCTTAGCTAGTCCTCAACTAAATATACCGCAAAGTGTTACCTCTGCAAAATGAAAAGTTAGCACAAGTTTAGCTGTAATATATATCTCAGATTTGCCAGCTACCCTCCCGACATTATTGTCAGAAGGGTGGACTGAGGAATGGCAGTATTTCACCACCAGATGTTGCTGCTACAAGAATTACCAACAAAGAACATGTACACCAGCCTCTCAAATAATGTGACGAGAAATTTCGCAAAGCCCTAATCAGGTCTATAGTAGCAATTAATTCCTTTGCAGTCAGGGATGAAAACACAACCATGAAAAACAGAGAGTGTTTTTGAATAATTAACAACGGCACAGTGATGAGCCTATACGCACATTCTGTGATTGACCTCGTGGCTAAGCTAATGGATGCAAGTGCACTACCAGCAACCCAAACTGCAACCACGCGGTCAGCTATACTGAATTCATTTTCCAACATCTCCATATTGTTTAGAGAAAAAAATAACTATTTTTAATTTTATCTGTTTTAGACCTGATGGCGGACATAAAGTTCTAAATATATTGTAAAAAAATAAAAATAAATACGTTGTTGGCTTCTTTTGAATAAGAAAGAGATTTAGGTTAAAATATTTTTTGTCTATGTTTACCATGCCTCTTAGGATCAAAGAAAGACTGCTTTAGTCTGTTTGCACCTTACTTTTATTTATTCTAGTGAAAATTAATTTTATCGCATTTGCGTTATTGTGTTCAAACAATACGCGAGAAACTTGTTTTCTATTTTTTTCACCCCTTCATGAAAATTTATCCCTAATGGACTTCCGTATATTACACAGCCAGGGATTTGATCAAACAATTACGCGCGAAAATTCTTTAACTGACGACACCCATTACAGAAAAAGTAAACATCTTGTGACCTGACCTTGTGCGGCAATTAATAAGCGCAAAATTAGACTAAAATTAGTAATGTGCCAAAATTATACGAATAAGATAAAACCTATGATGTTGATGCTTAATGCTTTGATACTTTGTGTAAATAGGTCGTATACCTGTCTCCTTTCTCAAAAAATTATTTTTTTGAAAAATAAATGCACAATACCCGTAAAACTACCCGTAAAGATATCAGTTTCTTAGGCTTTCATTGCCTTAATGCCATCAGTTGTGATTTTTTTCGCCTAGTGTAGATTGTGTGCATTTATTTATTTTCTATAATGTTATTTAGTGTAATACTACAACAAAGAAGGAGACACTTCAAATAGCATGAGATGCTCATCTTGGGAAGTATACCTAACGTCTTTACTTTATTCATCTACAGTATTCTATGCTATTCTATAGATTTAATCAAAGAAAGTCCGAGAGTGGCAGAAAAGGTCCCAGACAAAAGAGCAAGAGAAAACTTTAAATAAAAATCCCCAATAAAAATCATTAAACCCCGGGTGTTATTCAAAGCAGTACAGTGTTTGGTGTGTGTAAAAATAATATTTTCTCACTTACTTGTCACATCCGTCACGGAAAAAATACACACAAAAGTATCGTCAGAGAAGGTACATTTACTATATGATATGTTATTTTTTTCCCCAATAAGACGGCAGTGGTTCACATGTTCCTGATCGGTACACGCTTAAAATAAAAGACAACGGAATAAGGCATCATTTAACATATTTTACAACCTGTAGGAGAAAAAAACTTTTGTCTATTAATGCGTATTTGATACGGGCCATCCTTTTTTTCACTGCAGAAAGAGTGTGTATTTTTGGGAAAAGAAAGGTGATTTAATCGTAAGCAAACATTTTCTTCAATTTAATTTGCCCACTCTTAAAAGGTAGTGTTGTAATATTTTGACACAAAAACTCTCAGTGCTTTAATATCAGAAGGTTTGGGCGTTCTATATTTCCGAAATTGGGTTAAGTTAAAATAACATGTTAAAAAGTACTCACGCGGCGCGGAATATGTGAATTGAAAACAAATCGAGGATATTAATATCTACAAAAGAAAAATTAAAAAGTTAGAGAAACGTATCCTACAATCAAAGTCCTCGATTGGTAGAGAACTTCGGTGTAAACGAACCGTAACTTTTGACTAGTTGCAAAATAAAGGCCGATGAATGAAAATCATTTGAAAGAAATTTAAATTTTCTACCGAAAAGGGTATCACAAACATGTTTAGTTTGGAAGAACACAACCACATTTAGTGCTTTTTGAAAGTTGGACTCACAACTGAAAATTCATCACAACACAAGGGAATAGCTTCTTTTGTGTATTTTAAAATACTTCGTAACCTTTCTTTATCTTTTCAGCCAGTGAAGTTTCTTAAAAGCTTATTCTTGAGTAGCCTAGTTTCCTATGAAAAAGTATACTCACTAGAACAATCATTTTTCTGTGTGTTACAGCTGCCATTATCTTTCTTCTAACTAACTACTAAAATAATAATAATAATGAAAAATTCAAGAGATTTTAATATCAACTTGTTGGTTTTTTTGTAATAGTTTATTTTTAACAAGCAACTGATGATAAAACGCCAATGAAGAAACAAACACGATATGTTATTTCTATAGACCATCTAACATAAATTGCCAAAAATACATGAAAAATTGAAAATCTCTAATCTATTGAAATCGAGAACACCGTTTGATTCAGAAAAGCGGAAAAAAAGATACCGAATTGTACATTCAAACCTATAATTGATTGTTCATTGTTCGTGTGACAACAAAAAAACCGAAATTTTAATTATTCACTTTGAACTTGCTTTAAACTCTTCGTGTGTCCAGTGATAATTCAATATGAAAATCTAATAAATGTCCATTGATTTTTGAAAGCGTTGTTGTGCGCAAGAATCAAGATGCGAATACTGCATTGTAACCAGATTCAGACCGCAACCCTTGGCCGATTTAGAGGGCCAGTAACATCTGCGAAGGAGAGTAAAAACAGTTATCTTGGAGTCTGATATAGAAATATACACAATATGGTCGAAAAATCGAAATACTTGATTTAGAATCTCTCGTATAGAGTATGTATCCACGTACAAATGATTTCCCTTTGTATGTTGTTCTATTTTTATAGATACATACTGTATATATCGAGCCGTTAAAGGTACCTTATGCGATCGATAGACAATACTTCAAGAAATTTCTAAGGACAAAACTACGGAAATTCTGTAAGCATATCGATAGATATTTACCTGAAATTGGGTAAGAATATTCACAGACAATTAAAATCACTTTGAATAACCGAGAATTTTGGATAAGTACAGCTTTCGATAACAGGAAGTCTATCGTATGTTATTTTAATTTTATATCACAGAAACAGAGCACTAAATTGGATCTAGAATTTCTGTTTTCAAATTTCGATTTCATTGAAACGATCAACTTCACTGATATCGTGATACATCTCCTTTCGAATTGTTTTTTCTTTTGATTTTGACGTCAATTGAGAGTGTTCAATAATTTAAAAAGTTTATAACCAATGGATTACATGGTTACTTGCATATTAAAATCTTTGTATGGTACTTTAGGTTAGGTAACCTTGGTTACGACACCAAACAATAATATTGTTCACGCTATGCACAACACTTCTTCCTTAGAAGCATATACATCATCTATAACAATAGAACCCTATTTACAAAGGAAATAATACTATAAGTAAAGCAACTACTTTTTTAAGGTAATAGAACTCTCCAGTCTTTTGAGAATAGAAAGTTGCTTCTAAAGCAATAAAAAGATTTTCTATAGCAATTAAGTCCTTTCTTTCCAATTTTTTTTTATAGGTTTTATTATAATAGATGCATATTGCATTTACCGACTTATCATATTTTATCAGAACTGGAAGTTTCTTCAGATCATTTAAATTAGCTTTAAAAAGCTATAGTAAGTAGACAACGACCTTAAAACCAAAATTTATCCTAAAAAGTCTCTATTCTTACTGTTCTGACTACATTCAGCGAAATTTTTGCTTATATTTTCAAAAACTGTGAATTTGTAGTTTGCGTATTTTTATCAAAGAATTTTTGGCGAAAAAAAGTTGTCAAATTGCGAAAGTTTCTGCCTCAGCACACGAAGCTCGAAAGTTGTATGGGCATTAAAACAACGTCCAAACGACGTAATAATAACATCGTTGTAACATTATGTGTTTTATAGGATGATCGGTGTGTATAATTTGTTGGCAGAATTTTTTACTATAGATTCAAAAACCAATCCCCACTAGCAGGGAAATGTTACAGCGGGAGACATTTAGACAATGGGAACAATAGAGCGCGAGATTCCGTTTTTTCTTGTTTCTTTTATTTGCACAGTGAATTTAAAAGAATTTATGGCCGGTTCTTTGACCAATCAGAACACAGAAATTTTGCACACTGGTGGTAAAAAAAACGCGAAAATGTGAACTTGCATGACAGATATCTCAAGAAATAAAAAAATGAAATAAAATAGCTTTTAAGATCTACAACAAAAAATAACTTTTTATGCAGGAATCCCTTGTTTCCCTTAGAAAAACAGTAAATAATATGTATTTTGGGGATAAAAAATTTGTTTGTTTTTTCATGAAAATAAAGCATAAAAAAAAATTAAGTAAATAAACGAATAGTTTTATCTGCACCAGCACTGAATACCCATGGTTGGTGTGGATGGAATTGACAATCTATAACACCTGAAAAAGAAGGAAGATCAAGTCAGATCTAGAATGTGTCAAACACCTGCGAAGGAGAACTAGAAATTAATTATCTTAAGGTTGTTTCAAAGAAAAGTATTATTTTAAGAAAGAAAGTGTTTTTGAAAACATTACCGGTTCCTACGGCACTGTTATTATAAAAGTTCACTAACTTGGAGTGTTTTTGTAAAGAAATAAAAAATAAATTGGTCCGTAATACACCACGCAGCGACCGCAAAAAAAATAGACTAGGAACGAGTATAGGGGTACACTCTCCTCGTATCCAAATGTGCTCAGTACTGGTTAACTAGTCACCAGACCCCTTTTCCACGGTTCAATAATGACAGCCGGAAATGATTGGATATATGGGAGTGGACTGCAGTACATTCACAAAAATAAACCCTCATAAAATGTCTAATTTTCGATCTCGCGATAATCCATTAATAAGGTATAGGTAATCCAACCAATGATTTTTAGAGATTTTTTTAAAGGAGAAATGTTCAAAAGGAAATATCATAAACTCTGTAACATCCAGTGAAGAGTATAAATATCCATACTTGAAATAAAGGTAGTCAATATAATAAACAATCATTACCTAGATCTTTGGTCACTTGATGTCCACGTAAGATTTTTAAAGGTACAATTAATGGATTCTGCATTAAATCACTAAATCAAAAAAAAAGATCAGATACAATAATAAAATTAAAAAAGGTTACCTGTCTATATATAATCTGATCAAAAATCTTAATATTGAATGGCAGGTTTGAATGTTCCAAAAGGTTTTTCCAAGTAGTACAGAGCCTCTGTAATGCGGAACGATATTAGAATGGAAAACACGCACTTGTGACCTGCTTATTGACAATTTTCAAATTATTCATTTATATGAAACTTTTTTTCCAAAATAAAACTTTTTTTTAACAAGTTCATTCCTCCCAAATAAAACGCATTTCAGGACGAAACAAAACAATGGCGCGACAAAAATAATGGCATTTCTATGTAAAAATGCTCTCCTCCGCAGGTGTTTAATAAGGTCCAAATACATCTCTGCGAAGGAACAATAATAAAGAGATTGCTGAAACAACCATGTAAAGTTGTGTGAGGAGTCTTCGAGCGGAGGCAATAATTATAGCGAACGATTTAAAGGACAAGAATATAAATACATTAAATAAAATCTTTTTCTAGCTTTAGAATTCATTCATTTACGGCAACCATACATTAGGATTCAAAATTAAACTAACTACAATTCAACATTCTAGAGGGTCGAAAACACATGTGTAGGAGAGCAAAAAGGGAAATTATGTTCAAGAAACACTACAAGATGTTAGTCTTTTCACTCTTCTTCGCAGATGTTGCGGAACCTCTAAACCCACTTCTGACTCTCTCATAGTTTACTAACGCCGCATAGCTCTTATAGCTAAATCGATTATGCGTGAACTAACTTACCTAAATACTTTGCCGTGACTTATGATAACCGTACCATCATCCGAAGCGGATGCAAATAAAGGATATTGTGCATGAAAGGAAACTTGACGTAACGCTTTTTTGTGGTGTCTACATAAAGATATAAATAATATTTAGAATAATTTTACCATATTTAACATATATTTAGCGTAATAAATTAAACACTTTTGTGTAATTTTGTCAAGTGTGTATATCACCGTGTAATCATCTTCTGACGTCTTAAGATGAACATTGTGTTATTAGTGTTGTGACTAATATAATGTTCATCTTAAGAACTCAGAGGTGGTTACGATTACGATGGATATTGGACACCTCCAAGGTGATACACGTGGCTTTTTGAGCTCGAAGAGTAGATAAGGAAAATGGGGTTATTCACAATGATTCGATGTTTTATTGCTGAGATATAGGGTCAGGGTTAGGTCAATTATTAAAAAGAGCCATTTTTGAGCACAGTAATGAATAATAATAATAGAATCATTGTTAATATTAAACGGTGTTAGTCAAACACTATCCAAAAATGGTATTGTTTATCAGGTTTTGCTCAGCTGTTCCTGAGATATGAACGCTTGAAAGTGTTCAGATAAAATAGTCATACATATGTGGTATATTTAAGGATCAGGTCGATCTAGTTTATATTAGAGCTTTCTCTATCTATGATCGAGATGTGGAGATGTGATTAGAATTAGAATGATTCTGTGTGTATGTTGTAAACAGAAAAAAAACTTCATGGTGACGTACCTGAGAGTTTTGTAGGGTTTAGAGGAGAGATCCATGTCAAACCAACACAAGCGCTTATCATATCCACCAACTATTATATTATCACCTGAAATACAACACAAAACAAAAATAACGATACAGCCACATACTAGTGGAGAAAAGGATGTTTTTCATTATATTAAAATATTCATAAAAAGATCTTGATGAGGTAATTTTAAAGCTAATTTGGATGGCTTTCTTGAAGGCATTTTTGAAGAAGAGTGGAGGAACAGAAGTGGAATTATAAATATATATTTTGGACTATATAACAAAATGTAATAATTTTACCAAAATCGAAATGCAAGAAGAAGAACATTATAAGAGTCTTACTCAAAAAAAAAACATTTTCAAAATTTAAATAAGCAACGATTAGACAGAATCTTACCAGAGGGATGAATGTCCATGCTGGAAATCCATTTGATACCAGACAATAACTTCTTCGCTAGTTCTTGCTTTTGTAAATTGTAAACGCGAATATATCGTTGCGTCTACAAAAAGATAGAATAGAATCTCTATAGTTCGAATGCTACGAGAGACGAAAATTCAGTTAAATCGTAGAGAGTTAGATAGAGCAGGGAGACAGAAAGGGGACTGAAAAATTATCTTCAACTTACGATGATTTATAAGAGAAACTACCTTATAAACATTGTAAAAAAATTAAGCGACATTTTTCTACTGGCCAGATAAAGCAGAGAGTAATCAACTTACTGCAACAAAGAAGAATGGTCTCGTTGGATGGAATCGAACGCATTGTATTTGTCCTTTTGAGCGTTTGAATGGACACTAAAAAAGAACAAAAAAACACGTGATGACCTCATGTATTTTTACTGTACGAGATGTTTAAAAACATTATTTTGATGATGAAATTTATTTCGGCATTTATTCTTATTTTTCAATATCCCCTATTATTGTTTCATGAAAAGCTTTTGGTACGTTTGTACATTATCACCTGATAATGATAAAAGGTATGTACGCTAAAAGAAAACAACTAAAACGTTTGGATAAATAGTATGCAGATCGTCAACGAAGGTAATCGAGGTAAAATTAAAACGAGAAAATACTCAGTTGAAAGATAAAATTTCTCACAAATCAAACATAATTTATTACAAAAAAAGTGTTCATCTAACGAGGCGTATATCCGCATACTATTATATTGCTTTAATAAAAATATTGACTGGTGATACTGT
Source organism: Dendronotus venustus (assembly GCA_031834005.1). Taxonomy (NCBI): domain Eukaryota; kingdom Metazoa; phylum Mollusca; class Gastropoda; order Nudibranchia; family Dendronotidae; genus Dendronotus; species Dendronotus venustus. Next base: position 8,643 of record JAUEKX010081781.1, read on the forward strand.
TGTATATTTGTAAATGGAATAAAGAAGTTTAAGTTAGTTAAGATACAGTTAAAAGTTGAAATACTAATAGGGAAAACACAGGCTCAAGAATAGAACCCCAAATCCCATTAAAACCGAAATTGAAATATAACGTAAAAAGTCAAAACTTATTCTGCTAATTCGGCCGTCGAATAAAGAAGACAACCAAAATGATTTAGGAGATAATCATGAAGTTACCTGTGATTTTTGTTTTGATAATTGGTGAATTGCTACAGCTTTACTTTCACCTACAAATAATAAAAAGAAACTGATAATAAAGTTGGTTTGTTGTTAATGTATATCTTTCGAAGCCCCACATATACGTAATTCAACTCCAGACGAAGCGACTTCAAGAAATAATATCTCAAGAACTAAGAGCTTTGAGAAGTTGGGTCTGAGTTTCCTGAGTCTACAATCAGAGACAGAAATTATGATCAAAAATGAGACTTTTTTCAAGAATTGAGGAACAACCCCCTTCCCCCAAAATCAGTGTTAGATGGTGGAAAGCTTCTTTTTATCAACATTGATACTGGGAGTAGTTGCGATCAATGAAATTTTCGAGTCTTGAACTCAAGCTGTTCAGTAACTTGCTATCTTAGAAACTAGATTACAGATGAATGCCCCAACAAGGCTTTTTATAATACTTTTGCCATCAATTTTTGTCCTTGATTGTAGAGAAAACAAGTGGGTTTTGTGCGAGCAAAGTGAATAAAATGATAATTCTAATTGTCGAAAACGAAACACAGCTGACCATTTAAGGGTTTATCATATTTGAAACGGAAGCTAACAAAATTTTATGATAAGTAAGATCTGGTTTGACTTCGGAATCAACAAACAATATTGGAAAAACTCTTTCTCTAGAGTTTTGGGCATAAGCGTTCATTTGACCTATAAATTAGGTAGACGGATTTTGAGTTTAAAAGGAAAACTTCGAAAATGAATTATAAATTATATTTTAATCTTTTCGGTAAAAAATGTTTCAGAAGAAATGACTCATCTCTAGAGAAAGTTTTACGAATCGAGTACCTTCAGGCATAACCGCAGCTAAATAATCTCCTTTACAATGCCACGTGATTTGTTTCACTGCCTGCAAAAGATAAAAAGCATTTACAATAACACAGAAAAAATAAGATTTTACAGTAAAATTTCGTTAAGAGAGACTTCCATGAACAACATCTAATAAAAACCAATTTAAAGTTAAATCCATGACAATATTCCATCAGGTCCGTGCTAGAGATGTAACACGTTTTTTTTATAAGAAACTCCAGACGAAGCAAAAATTCCGAAAAAAAGCCTTTACATTTAATATTTGGTGAAGAGATTTAATGTTACTCTCTGTTTCCAGTCGAAAACGTTATGTTATTCAACAAACAATATGACAACCATAAAATAAGAAACACTAGAACTCATTCATATCCAATGTTTCTTATCAAAATGTGAAATGAATGTATTTAAAAACCGAACTCCACTAGACGATTTTTACGAGGATCGCCACAAAACCTCACATATACGTAAGAGGAAATCATCAAGATTTTATCGAGATTGAACATTCTCGATCACAGATTACAGTCGTCTTTTATTTGTATATCAGCACGACTTTTCTTCTCAACTTGGATTCCGTGTGAGGTCAGTCAAGCGGAGATTAGCCTTTGAAAAACCTTAAACTTACTTTCTTATGTCCTATTTTCAATCGGAGTCCAATTTCTTGCTCCTCTTTTGACGCATGCGACCATTTTGCAAGAAGAGTATCGTCTGTTGGTGTTACACCTTCTGCAGCAGACAACTGGAATTTATTGTCGACATTCTTACAAAGAAGCTTGTCTCCGAGGCCTGGATTAACCACAATCACATCTTTGTCTCTGTAAGAAAGAAAGCAAAATTATGGAACGTCAAAACTCGCATAAAACGGTAAGTTATGCCATTTATCACTAGTGTATGGTCATACATACAGCCCTAGACCAAAAAGATGGATTCAAATCATTAGACATCGCTAGCATAGGAGTTACAAGGCCCGTTCATGACGAGATGATTCAAAAGAGGCACCTCTAAGTACCTGCGTCACAACTCTGTTTCTTTCGCGCGTGTCGTCTTAAGCAACAAAGAATGCTTTATGGAAGTTATTGTAACATAACTAGCCTACTCGCTAGGTTTCTTGTAAAAAAAAACGTGTAACAATCACTCCATAGAAACAAGATGAAGAAGATGGATTTAGAAAAAAAGAAATGTAAATACAATGAGTTTAGAGTAATAAGGTTTATGTTTGAGTTAAGTCTTAGTTTTTACCATATTCTATAACAAAACAGTGTATCCTACTTCCCATAACTGTTAGTTTTTAGCCATACCCTAACCATAAATACCTTCGAAAAATAACAGGTAAGCAAACCAGATCTCAGGAGGCAAAACACAAAATTCTTTGCACCACAACCTTCTGAGTTAAAGAAAAAGTCTAACAAAACTATTGCTTCCTAATGGATCTTTTTGTATATTTTTAGAAAGTCAAAAGAAGAATCGTAAGGTAAAACAAAACAACGTACATAGCAACAGCAATAATGGGGACAGTTACCAGGGGATTCCATTGTAAACAATTAACGATTCCCTCAACTTGGATGATTTTCATACATCTACCTGTAATTATCTCCCAAAAACGAATGGTGTTATCAGAACTACCTAAAATGAAAGAAAAAAATACACCGGAATTACAATAAGCAGATACTGATTATCAATCAATACTAGAAGTGAATTTGATTCCCGGGTCGGGTCATACAAAAGACAAATTCAACTCACGTTCAATTCAACTAAAGATAGAAAATGGTTGGGACGCGAGACGCGAGATAACATGGAAAATTCGGTAGCCCAAATTTAAAATGTATTAAGATCTCAGATGCAAGAGTCACTGATAACTGTTGAATAATCAAGCCTTCCAGAAAGATACTTTGACATTAAAGCCCTGTAGATCAAGATATACGGCAAGAAATACCTGAAGCCAGCCATTGTCCGGTTGGATCAACTGAAATACTTCGAACTTCGCCGGTGTGACCTTTATATCTCTAAGAATTATAAAAAGAAAAAAAAACATAAGTGAAAGCAGACAGAAGTTCATTTGTATAGTTAAGGTGGGTTACAAGGTCATTGTCGTATATATAAACTATCCTGGAAACTAACCGATAACAAAAGAAAAAGAACAAGGAGTTTAAAAGATTTAATTTTTTCAGAAAAGTTTTAAACGTTTTTCTGTATTTCACATAGAAAACCTTTGAACCTTCTCACTTCCACTTCCTCACTCGCCTGAACTCATTGATGGGCAAAACACATATATAAAAACACAATTGTGCAATAATAGGCTAATTAATAAAACACAATAAGATGGAATTAAAGTCTATCAATCACCATAGCAATCATAATTCCTAAATTATTTAGCTTTAAGGGAAATACCCAATATATATTGAAAAGAATATCCAATTGATTTAAATCTCTGAATAATTACCATAACCAGCAATCGTATTCAAAGATAAATAATTTACATGTTGAGATCACAGAGAATGCAGCTTAACATAATATACAAGAACCACAACTAAAACTATAGAACATAGTGTTGTAGTCTCAACGTATGATGTACATTCACTTTGGTGTGGTCCGTGGGTGATTGGTTATCAAAGCATTCTTTACGTAGAATACGTCGAAAGGCGGGGATCACACGCCCTTATGTGTGAATCCGATCACAAGCTCACATACTTGAGATCGACCACTAATTTTATACTTTTTATTAGGTGATCTACACAACCTCATGCATGAAGCTTAAAATTCAAGTGTTTGGATTGGCTAAACATTTTGACTGTCTACAACTTCACAACAACAACATCCGCATTGCGGTTGATGAGAGAGTAATGAGAGACTAATCGTCGACTCGTCTAGTCTAGATAATCATAATGAGGCACAACTTACAATACCCTCCGTTGTAGGGAAAGGTTGAAGGTCTCGTGGTCTTGGTAATTTTGGTATTAAATCTTCTGGATCAACTTGTAACTACATAGTGAACAAAAAGTGAAATAATTATAGCCTAGGTGACTAGGTGACAAACTAGCCAATAAAAACAGCCAATCATCGCTGGGAATATCGAATCATATAATCTGCTATTATGG
>JAUEKX010081891.1:0-12798 GCA_031834005.1 Dendronotus venustus
TTAATCAAAAAAGTTTCTATCGAAAGGATTAATAATTGATCAATCAAAGAAAGTCTTCGATTTAAAAAATTTCCTAGTTTCTTATATATTCCCTTTTTATTAAAAATAACAGTCACAAAACTTATCATACATATCGACAAACAGGTTAATTGCAGAGCGTAAGTATAAAAAAATTGTTGCTTATAACCTAGGTTCTAGCTTTATAAGTTTTAGGTAAGTTTCTTGGAAATAAAATATGAAATTACTTTATTTTTAGATCTCACTAAAACGGTACATTATTATGGCTCTTGATTGGAATACTGTTTTAATGTTTCATTTAATGGTAATTGGTATAATTGGCAACCTTCTCATCATCACTTACTTCATGAAGATCAATATGAAGAAATTGAAGAAGATGAGTTCATACCATTTCATAATAATAATTCTCGCATTCAACGATCTATTTGTTTGTATGTTTGTACTATGTGGTATATATCTTGATACAAATTCAACACCATTTCTTATTAATATAGTTAATGGTATACTGACTGCATCATTTCTTAATCTGGTTTTGTTATCATTCGAACGCTATCGGAGCATTGTCCACTCCTTCAAAGAGAAAATCAGAAAACGCTGTTTTTTTGCAACAGTCGTTTGTGTCTTTTTCGTAACTTCTGGTTTCGATTATGGTTTACGCTACTTCTTTGCTCATTCACACCTTCAGTTTATATTGATTTTTTTTTTTCGCATGTTGTGCGATTGCATCTTGCCGTCGATTTTTATGGTGTATTTCTATAGACGGATCTACAAGAAGATCAACGAATCTCAAACTTTGGTAAATACAAATACAACAAAACAACAATTACTGAAAAAAAACAAGAGAGCTGTGAAAACTTTGAAATGGTTGATCATTATTTACATTTTGTGTGTTTTCCCTTTTAGGATAATACTAGCACCAATAAGGGTGTTTTCATGGTTACCTCAATCTATAATATTTTTCAACGTTTTACCATTCTCTAATAACGTTATTAATTTTTTTGTGTATGCACGTATAATGAAAGGATTTCGAAAGTTTCTCTTTAACATTTTTACATGTGGTTTGGTGATGAGAAGAAGAGACAGACAAACAGAGAGAGAAAAAGTAGCACTTTACAAATGAGCAGACTAACCACAGTTGATCGATAAACAAAAGAATTTAAATCTAAAGATGGTTGCTCTGGTTAAAGTGATTACATCATCTTCAAAGTATTTATAATAAATAAAATACCTTCTGATCTGTGTAAGCTGAATCTCCTGAACAAATAAAAACAATTTCTTGTCATTCAACAAGAAAACTGATGACTTGAAGTTTTCCGTTCAAAGAAACACTTGAAGTTCTTGAGAAGAAAAAAAATTATAACATATGTATATATATATATATATACTTATATAAACAGATAAATAAAGAGTATTTTATTTTGAAAATTACCAAGTCAATCTTGCTCAGCATTTCACGTTTTTTTATAAGAAAATGTAAATTTCATCTAACCTGTAAATTAAAAAACTTAATGAAATCTGCTTTGTCTTAGACAGAATTGTATATAAAAGAATAAAAAATAGTATGTGGAATCCAGACAACTCGAAAAACCACAGGACAGAGAAAATAGTTCGACTTATTGAATGTTCGAGTTATCAGGGCATTCATTCAGTGTCGATTAGGGTTCACGCTACGCCATTGGTCATACATATCTTGAAATGTTACTTATTTTTTATTTTTGTATTTTGTGCGATTTCATCTTTCCATCTTGAAAACTTTGAAATGGTTCATCATTATTCATCTTGTGTGTGTTTTCCCTGCTAGGATAGTATGGTTTGTTAAGGCGGTTTTCCACTTCAAGAAAATTTTCCGCGGACAGGAAAGGAAAGTTTTCTGTCGTTAATTTCCACACACTTTAGAAAGAAAGCAAATGAATATTTTCTTTGTTTTTTTTGCTTCAAAGATGGCTAGATTAAGAGTTACAACAACAAAAACTTTTACTGCTAAGAAATCTCTCAACGAGAGGGAAATACAAAAAAACAATATGGGTGAACCTTCCTGGTTTATCAAGAAAGAAAATTAAAATGTAAATTTCATTTTATTGGTGGAAGAAATGATGTTGTCAGATCATGCTCTCCTTTTCCAGTATTTTCGCATGAGTCCAAGAAATTATGAAGAACTTTTGCAAAGAGTTGTCCCAAAAATACAAAAAATCTGCCAGAAAAGAGGGAAATAATTGTGATATATAAGTGTTTTCCATAATTTCAATTTGATGTTTACTTGCTGCTTGCTTTCTCTCGACTGGCGTGCTAATGCTTTGCCACAGTTGATCAATAAATAAAAGAAGTTAAATCTAAAGATAGTTTCTCTGATTAAAGTTATTACGTCATCTTCGAAGTGTCAAAATCAATAAATTACCACCTAAGCTTGGCTAGAAACAATTTCTGATCAGAGGGAGAGTGAGGTATTGAAAATGAACAAATTAGCTTATTCATTTTTACATTAAACGAGTTGCCTAAAGGTAATAGCCAAACAGACAATTGGTTAAGACCGCATATTTGTTCCTATTACCGAAGGCTAAGTAAGTAAAGTAGATCGGGGAAGTCTAGTGTCGGTATCAACCATACAACGAGGGATTCTATCTCCTTTACATCTTGTGTTAGACCAGGGAGATTGATTGCTGAAATGGAGCGCCACACTTACTCTCAGCTCCCAGCGACTTACCACACAGATAGGGGTAAGGATGAAACCTGCAACCTTTCGGTTACAAGATGAATCTTAAGAAAAAAAATTATTGCAAAATAACGGAAAAATATTTTTAATTTTTATTCTTATGGTACTGAAAGGTTGAGTAAAACTCAGCAATAGCTATCGTCTAGTAAAATTGCCACGTTCTGTTTTTCTATATATTTTCTTAGTTCTTCTTGTACTTTTTTTGAAATATATAATGGCTATTAAAACTTTAAGCCTTTTTACAAGTTTTTTTCATTGAAATTATTTCCGAAAGTTTCTTAACAGGTCTCTTAAAATGGACTGAAATTTGCCAGAAAATAATTTAGCCAGGATACTAGGCTACCAATTTTGCAAGGGAAGGAAACTTTACAAAGATAAGAAAACCAAATGCAAGAATACCTGATTATCTATATATCATCTATAATACTGTCTCTACATACATCATACATATTCATTACAATATAATCATAACAAAATACATTTTAAATAAAACAAATCTTACCTTTCGTTGTCCTTTCTAAATAATAATATAAAATCTGCTTTGCTTTGTACATCGTCATCTCCTATCTATAAACTAAATAGCCCTAAAACATTTGTGAAAGAGAGAAAACCTACTTCATAGTCAACCTTATAGTAGTATAATCAAATATCCAAAGTTGGTTTTCATACAAGTTCACCGTTTAAAAAATGTCGTTCACAGACGACGTATAAGCCAAAATTAAACATGTTTACTATCACTGCGGTTAGGAGTTATGACCTTGCAAATACATTCACTTCGTAGTGAAATCAAATTTCATGTAAACGGCCTCTGATCAACGGACACCTCGGATCAACAGACAGAGTAAATTTCTGCCCTTCATCTTCGCAAACAGATTACGAAACCTAGTTTTCATCTGTTAAGTAATAAAAATAAAAGGATACGAAACCATTATATATTCAAACTACTTATCTATCTATCCAGTAACTCAATATTGTAATTAAATTTATAAAGCACAATTTCTTTTAATACAAATAATTATTTCGTCCAAAATCTGTGTTCAAATTCAAACTTTCGAAATTTTTCGATGTTAATGGATACTGAATAAGTAAAAAAATGTCGAATGCTTAAAAAAATAAAGCAGATGGAAATCAAAAACCCAATTTCAAAAACTATTTATAATTTTAAACTAATAATTAAAAAAAATTATTTATAACCAGAAGCGGATATAGAGTGTGTTAAACACCTGTGAAGAAGAGCTAGAAATCAATTATCTTAAGGTTTTTCAAGGATAACTACTTTTTTACTCTCCTCCAGAGAAGTTTGACGCCCTCTGGATCCGCAACTGATAACTATTTCTATGTACACACAAATGTATATATATATATATATATAGCTATAAGTGTAAAACATATTTATACTCGGACCTCTGTAACAAAGATACAAACTTTAAGAAGGTCGTTGAAGGATTTCTGTATTGAAGGATTTCCGTATTGAAGGATTTCCGGTATTGAAGTTTGTATTATTATTCACCCTATGTACTGAAAAAAGAAAAAGAGAAAAAAATATCTTAGAAAACCCTACTGATTTCCCCTTAAAAGAAAATGAAAATTTAACAGCAAATTTATGCTTTAGTGTGCCAAGCCCAAACATGCTCATTTTTATCAGAAATATTTTAAAAACATGGAGTACATGCTTGGTACTAACTTCTGTGGAATATGTGTTATCTCTTTAAAAAAGAGTTAACATTATACATTCCGATAAATCATGAGATTACTCACGGGAACTACGTGTCTATGTGTCACGCGGCCTCTGGTCTCTAGACAGTTTTTGTGAGCCAAAAAATAAAATCCCCACGAGTGATCTGTAAAAAAAATAGACATCACTCACTCCAAAAACGTATCAAACTCAATTTGGTGGTCTCATTATTTATCGGAATGTAAAAAAAACAACATAAAAGAAATCCTTAGCCCTTCATCCAGTAACAGCTTTGGAAAGTCGTGTTAATGACCATTAGAAAAGCATTGACTTTCTTAAATATAGACCTCGATCCTCAACCTGTATTTTCAAGAACCGCACAAGGTTAACAGAAAAGAATGTTTCCGGTCAAAACTTTAATCCTTTATAAATTGTAGTTACTCAAGGATGTGTATAATTAATTAGGTTTACGAGTGAGAGTGGAACTAATTATTTTCTGCGCACCCTGTATATTCTCTCTAATCCTTTTCTTTCATTTCGTTTGGGAAAATCTAGCTAATTTCAAACATCCAAATATTAAGCACGAATTGTTATATAAATTTTTGCACTGAAAGTCTTTCATAAGTAACTTATATTAAAAAGAATATGTTTTGATGTCAATGATAGATGCTTCTTTTGGTCGAATATAATTTTAAAATTCAAAGCAACTTATTTTACATCAGCGATAATGCTGAATTAAACACTTGTACATTAGACTTAAATCTAATTCAATTCACGAGCGGAGTATAAAAATTAAAATGACAAGAAGTAAAGCTTAAAAAATCTGTTTAAATTATGAGGGTTTTCGAATTAGAAAGATTCAACTGTCGGTGGCGGGTCAAGAGTAAACATCTCTGAAGAAGAGCTAGAAATCAATTAATCATAAGGTTTTTTCAAAGATAAATACTTTTTTACTCTCCTCCAGAGATGTTTGACACTCTGCACCCGCCCATCACTGTAGTCAAAGGTAAGGACCATTGGGAGAAGATAAGATATTGGACAATAAAAAATTGTCTACTTGTCGCAGGGAATTCTCAGAGATAATTAATGATAATAAAACATTACATTACCATGTAATCAGAATCGTTGGACATTCTTTTGTATTGATCCATCTGCACGACATCTGCTATGTTACTTTTCCTTACTGAAAGCAAGAAAATAACATTACAAGCCAAGTTTTTTAATTTTCGCGAGACATTATATGGGGGCAGAGATTAAAACGCTTGTAACTTAATTATCAGAAGTATTAGTAGATATTGGCCGCTTCCACTAAAGGTTTCTTCGTAAGACATTTTTTTGAAACGGTATAGGATTTACGGCACGGTTTAAACAAGTTTCCTCTCACAAGTTTCATTCCCGCGGATTTCTATATTCCTGCAATAATTACAGCACAAAAGTCCAGTTTCTGTTTCCACTCCGATGACAACAAACAACCAAGTGGAAATGCACCTTTAAGGCAGATCTCCATTAGACGAAGTATCTTCGTAAAAAAATATAGCAGTTGTTTCTACTTTTCGTTGAGGGAACGACGATGGCCACATTCTCAACCAATAGATTTTGGATGATGGCCGCCATTTTATGTGTTTATCCGCGCGATTTTCTCTTCTTTTTTTTAAGATTCCGTACGAGATCAAAATTTAAACAATTATCGTAAATATTATCTAGTGGAGATGTACCTTTAGGGGTTATTATTATTATTAACAATAATGAGAAAGTATATAGAGTGGACTCTCTAATTAGCGGACATCTCACATTAACGGTGAATTCATTTTCAACGGCAAATCGTTAGTCAAACTCTTATAATAAACTCTCTAAAAAGCGGACAAGTAATTAGTGGACACTCCTTCCTTTAGCGGATGCATCTTTTACTCCCAGAATGAATATTGTTGTTTTTTTAATTCTTGTTTCATTCAATGATTTCAATAACATGAAATAAGAATTGCGATGAATGCATTTTGTATTCTTTACTTTTGTCTTTTAGATCGCGTACAGATTCCAATTTTTAGCCTTAATAACCTTGAAATTTTTAAATTAGCCCTTGCCTTGTCGAATATTGTTACAAAATTAGAGACTCTTCAAAAGGCGGACATCGACTTGATTGTTCTGGTTCAAGTCCATCAAATGCATACTCTTTGCTGCATAAATATGAAACATGAGTTGGGACTTGCAGGGTTTTGAGAATTTATTAATTATTATACCTTGTAGGTCTTCTTTCTGTTTTTGCTCGGCCGCCCTTTTAGCACGCTGTTTTTTTTTCAAGCTTAGATCTACGACAGCGTAATCCGGGAAGTCTTCAACATCGGCAGCAACGCTGGTACAACCAGTGACATCGTTACGAATTGTCTTGATTTCATCGTAATTCGCAGATGGTTCTATTTCATCTTCTGGCGGAGGAGGAGGCGGAGGTAATGGCGGTAGTTTATGGTGGAAATCATCCACGCCCAGCAAGTGTTTCAGATCGTCATCAACCGTACTGTATTTCTCGTCTTCCTCAAGTTCTTGTGTTGTACAACCGTTGTTGTGCGATAAGATACTCTTAATCAAACCGTTATCTACAACACTATATTTATCATCTTCATCCACTTCGAAACTCGGTTCGGTACTGCTCATCCCGATCGTCGAATAATTTTCGTTGTCTGACGAAAAATTCATTTTGGTGATGCTGATACTACTATCTCGACTCGAGTCATTCAAGATTTGCGACCTTGAAGAGAAGACTTTGTTGAATTTTGTCACGCCGTGCGGTGAGGAAATGCTACTGTCTTGAGGTGTTCGGGGACTGCTTCTTGGAGATGAATCTAAAAAGCGATCAAGAAATAAAGTAACAGGTAAGACAGAAAAGATCCTCATAATAAACACGGATAATATAGTAATCATTAAGAAACAAATTGCATAGAACGCTAGGTAAATACCAGGGTGACCCATATAAATTTATAAGTAATTGAATTTTGTATAATGACACAACTCAAAATTAAATTACCTTGTTTAGTAATGAGCCTTTTAGAAGATTAATTAAATAATTTAGCACCTTCCCCAGAAGGAGTTTAAAATATTAACGGAAAAAACCGTGTTTTATTTTATTTATTACATAAATCAGAGGACCAGGTACGCACAGTATTAGGCATTGTCAACCATCTTCGAAGGAGAACATTTTTACCTAGAATGCCATTTTCTTTGTTTATATTATTCTCCTCCGTAGAGATTTGACGAGCTATTGTTCTAAGTACGCTTCTAAGAACATATAATCGAATTCAAACTAACATACATATAGCGTATATATAGCAGTGGTTCAAAGAAATTGAGATAACAAAAATTAACCACAATGTGTGTATTGAAATTCAATTTTACCCGAAAAGTACTAAAGTGGCTAAACAATGTCGGACAAAATTTACACTCAAACTAAACTCGTTGGACTTCTTTCACTTTTGCCAGGTGAAAAAGTGTATTCATTTTAGAAAGTTAGAATAATAACCATCCACAAAGCCAAATTTGAAATTAGCCCTTCCAAATCTACTTATTAGCTTAAGCCCAAATTTTTACTAGATAAAGTACACAGTGGCTACGTCAACCCCAACAACAAACCTGGTGAACTATACGCATCAAAGGAAGAACCACGTCTAGACTTTTGGTGTTCAGTAAGATGAATGAGTTTATCAACAGAAGGTAGTGGAGGTGGAATATGGGGTGAAGAATGTCTTTTATTAAGGTTCAGTTCTGCTGTTTTTAGCGCCTCTCGTGGGCTTTTACGTGCTGATAACGGCAACGAAGCAATTTTGTCAACACTATTAATAGTCTCTTCTGTATGGTGGTGATGGTGGGAGTCATCTCGTTCCACGTTATCCATGGCCTCAGTTGACTGTCTGTGTTTCTGTTTCTTGCTCGATTTGAACGGGTTCACTCTTGAGAATCTACTGCCGGTTGACTTTGGTGATTTTGAGGGCAAAGACTTCTCCTGCAACACTGCATCGTCCTTCTTCTGCGACTTATGGTGGTGATTGTTGTGGTGTTTGTGGTGTTTATGCGTGTTGTTGTCGTGACGTTGTTTCGTTGTTTTGATTTCGATGAGATCCTTGCTGCTTCTTCGCTTCACCTGAGCGTCTATCTTCATCTCGCTGATGGAATCGTACATGTTGCTACAGTCGATATCTTGATCAGTGTTCGGTGAAGAGATTGGTTCATACGAATTATCAATGTCTGTCTTATCCCCTCCCCCGAGCTTTGGCATATTTAGTGGATGTGGAGGTGGTAGCGGTGGTGGAGGCGAAGGCAGCGGTTGTAGATTGCTATGTGAGGGGTTATCAACTTTGGCGTAGAAGCCAGAAGCACCTGAGTCTTCTCTTTCCTCAGGAGCGATTGAAGATTCAACAGCTGGATCCGCCTTGATGACAACGGCATATGCATCAATCACCTGGTTATCTTCATCTTTATCCTCCTCGTTTTTGTTGCTTTCACAACTACTTGGTTTTACAGAAGCATAGAAACCTGAACCAGCTGAATTCTCTTTTTCCTCGTCGTCTGATTTATCTTGCTCCTGCTGTTCTTCTTTGTGTACAGAGAGCTTATCCTTATTCACACTATCGGGTATAGATTCGATGCTTCCATCATCTTGTATTTGCCGACGAACGATGCCACCATTAACCATCTCATATTTCTCTTGTGATTCCGTCATATCGACAACCGCATAGGCGATCTCCTCTTTCTTCGGGACTTTCTTGACTTTAGCATAAATACTGTTATCACTGTTTTCTTCACTGTTGCCACTGCCGCCGTTCTCAACTATCAGGCTACTCACTTTGGTGTCTTTCTTCACCACTTCTTCTTCTACTGCTTCTTTATCGATTGATTCGTATGGATCGATGCTTGTTTGCGATTGGCTTTTGGTCGGATCATATTTAGGGACAAAATCAACATCTGCGGTAGTTGCTGATGGTGGTGCTTCATTCTTTATGGCATGTGGTGATGTCTGAGACACTTGGTCTTCTTCAACCTGCACCTGCAGAATCAATAATATAATATTCTGTCTAAATTGCGCTTTTAGCAGGAGTATAGCAAATGATGACAAAACATAATTAGTATATATATTTAATACTGACTCCATAATGACATTACGAATTATCTTTATGAATGATACTACAAATGACTTTTTACAAAGTGGTTCTGAGAATTAAATCAAATCATAAAACATAATAATGACCAAGGAATAAAAACAAAGAGGCTCACAATCTGTCCCGTTTGGGGTGTTATAACTTCAGAAGAAGACAACTTTCTCTCCACATCATTTTCTCTTATACTAAAAATAAAAATATATTTAACAGTCAATAGTCAAATTATAATTAATTGTTAAGTCATTCAAATGATTTAGAGAGAACCATAATACTCTTGAGCAACTTCCTCTTCAATTAAACGCTATATATCTTTGCTAAACAAATTTAAATTCTAATTTTTTGTACAGAGGAAGGGTAAGGGACATTTTTTGATTTGCGTAAAAAAATCATCTTTTTGTCATTTTTATTTAACCAACTCATTTTACCTTTCTTTAGAAGTTTGCTTCTTCTTCCCCAGACAAAGAAAGACAACAAAGGTAAGAACACACAAACTTGAAAGCAATGATACAATCAGCTCAATTTGACTTCCTTGAAATGGTATAACTGAGCTTTTCATTTTTTCATTTTCTATAAACATTATATGCATATATAATTATAATGAATATCAATTAAGTAATAGCCCATGGTTGGGTAATCATTAATATTGAATTTATTCAAGCACCATACTCTCACCAAATTTGAATGATATGTATATCATGACCTGCTTTACAAAATAAATTAATAATAATAATAATAATAATAATAAATTTATATATAGAGCTCATAAAAAAGCATAAGCATCATTTCAATGTAGAAAAGTGGTTTTGCACTATTGATATATATGTTGATATGTATATGTTGACAATAGGGACATCTTATCACAAAATCTATTCGTTTTGCTCCATCTGGTATGGATACTGTTTAAAATGAAGTGTCATTTTTTTGTGGAAGTAATACAAGATTAAGAGGATTTATTAATGCGAATCTCCACTAGATGGGCAATAATTTCTGGCGCTTCGCATATGCAGTAGAATTTGATTGTGCAATAATAACGATCTAGCGGCAGAAAATTGTGAGTGGTGAAAAAAATAAATGGTTTCTATTTTTCGCCTGTAGACATTTTCTTCTTAATAAATTAACCAATCAGAAAGCAGTAAAATGTAAACAATCATAAAGCTAGGAAAATTTTGGAATTTTTATATCACAAAAATAAATGATGTTGATGAATCGACAGCCTACACACGAGGAGTGATCTCTTTGAGGCTTCTCAAACATTTTCCAATGGCTACTTTTTCAACAACCAAAATAAAGAGGAAGAAGAGCAAGAGCCACATAAATCACTGGCAGTAAACTCAAGCAAAATGAATCACAAACATAAAGCAACCACACAAATAACTTCAGCAAAGAACTATTTTTGGAAGCTGTTCGACAATTCCCATGCGTTTGGGACACAACATATATATAATTTATATAAAGACATGAACGCAAATTTCTGCATCCATTTTTCAATTTTAATTTTAGTGACCCTTCGTGGAAACAATTCTTCAGTTGTCTAAAAACTGCTGAATTTTACAGAGTATGCCACTTAAAATATATGCTATTATTATTATTATTATTATTCAACTGCTTCTTTTTCAATTTTTACTTCACATGTGTATATTAAAAAGAATTGAAAGAAAGGACCATTTTCCACCTAGTGGAGATTCACCTTTAAATTTATTGTGACACATTTTTTTTTTTGCTAAATATACCTAGTTAAGTAATTATGTTTTTAGTATGATCAAAATGGAGTGAAAGTGTTCTGAAAGTACAAAATTTCAATTTATGAGAAAAGAGAGAACAGGATAAATTTAAATATCTTTTTATAGAATAATTAGTGAGAGTTTATCTGGGCTTAAAATTTTTCTATTACCAGTTTTTTTAATTGAAAAAAAAATTTAGTACAGTTAGCTTAAATTAACTTGGAAGCTTATAGCTTGCATGCATATCCACGTAATGTTTCTTCTTTCACTTTCAAACTTGTATGATTAAGTATTTACGTAGTTGTTCTTTCCTTTGGTTTTAACATGATTTTATTGATTAAAACATGGTCACCATGATATAACTTGAAATTCAACACACTTTCACATTTAATCACAAATTCAAATTCCCGAGCAATTAAAAACGAAATAGCTATAAAACTCGTATAGAGTGGAAGAAAGATAAATATCAAAGGTACTTTGCCAACCTAAAACCACTAATTATAATAAATAATTCATAATAAAAAGAAAGTACTTGATAAGTGTTAGTTCAGAAAACAGAGGCGATCTTCTTGGAACAACCGTACTCTCCAATGAGAATAATTTCGCCTTGTTTTTCAAAATATGGATCAACTTGATCCGGATTTCCATAAATGAGTAGTTCCGGACTACTTAAAATGAAATGACTAGTATAAAAAGAAAATTATAATACTCAAAAATAAATAAAAACCAAAGCATTGTTTTACTATTCTTGTTATTTGGTATATTAATAAACATCTTCAAGCAAAACAAAGCTCTTTATTTTCTTATTTTAAATTAAATAAATGAAATAGTATTACACTTGGACTCGATGTGATCCGTATATTGCTCTCTAATAACTCCCGTAAAATACAGAATGAAATTGTTTCGTACATGTTTTCATATAAAATGCGTTCCTTTTTTTAGACAAACGCTTTCGCTTTTAGGTTTCTATCAAATCTCACATGTTTCCAGAAAGTTCCGAGATTTCCGAAGCTTGGCACGCCAGCAACACTAACAACAACAACACCCATTCAGCTACAAACCAATTTTTGCAGGTTGATTTAACTCTCTTGCAATGGCTTCTATGGTAATTACTGGAGACCGCACTTCTGGCAATGAAATTCGTGAACAGAATGGTAAGTTTGTTATCACGCCGCTAAAGTTTTTCCATCTTCATTATTATTACTTCATTTATGGGATCACTTTTTTCATTTCGGAAGTTTGGTGTGTCGTTGTTTCTCTTACATCAGAATGTTGTTAATAGGTGTCTTTTAGTTTTTCTAAATTACATTATGTACAAATCTACTGATAAAGATCAATTACAATGAAATATATATATAATATTTTGATGTTGTGTAGGATAGGGTGGAAAAGCTGCACAGCTGTTTCAAGCTAGACGTGAACTCATTTTGAGGGTTTTTCACTACCAATTCTACATTAAACTTAAATAACTTTAGTTATGCTTCAGTTTTTTAAATTCTGTAAAATGTTTTTACTTTCTAGATAATTATA
>JAUEKX010082002.1:0-12796 GCA_031834005.1 Dendronotus venustus
AGAGAGAGAGAGAGAGAGAGAGAGAGAGAGAGAGAGAGAGAGAGAGAGAGAGAGAGAGGGAGAGAGAGAGAGGAGTATATGATTAGATAGGCAGCCAGACACACATAAAGAAAGGCAGTTGGCAGACTGATAGCTATATGGACGGGCAGACACATATGGATGGACTGATACTGATAGTTAGATTTAGATGGACAGACAGGCCGACTAAGTTGATACTCCTATCAATAGCACACTGCGGTTATATTATGGTACATTGTTTCCATTAGATGGAAGTATAAATGGTCAGTGCCGAAAGACGAAGTTGTGTTATGTTATTGTTATGGTCTAGTGTGAAGTTGCGCTGAGAAGCAGTATTTATTACTATTAATACAATACTCATAGTACCGGCATAGAAATAGTAATTGTCTGTTCTATCACTATCATAAAGGACAGATTAGTGGTTTCCCCATCCTACCACCATAATGTACTGGGCCTGGTACAGTTACAACAATAAAATACAATTAAATGAGATCATTTGCTAGCGCTTATTCACGGGCATCACCATGCTCTAAGCGCGTCACAATGTGCCACATTTACCCTGGCCAAACATATAATGGGCATCAGATGAACCCAGGACCCTTCGATCTCCAGGCGGATACGCTGTCGATAATATATTGTTAACTGTTACTGTTATCCAAACAATAACCAGAGTAGTAATATATCAAAAACGTGTGTGTCGAATAAATGAACATAGGGTATTATTAGATAAGTCATAACCTATGATTTTCTTGATTGGGTTCATGAGATGTACATTTATTTGACTGTAACACTTAATCAGATAGTATTCCGTTAAAATTGATATTGATTGTATTTTGAAAAAATCAACATGCCTATTGAGTTGTCGGAACTTCGGATGCTATTTGATATTAAATATTGTGGGTGCCTGAAAATAATCAGAATATAAATTATTTTATCGCGTTGACGAAGTAGTAATAGCATAAGTTAAACAAATTCCAAACAGCGCAGGCATTATAGAGATAGATTGTGGAAAAACATTAGGTGCAATGCATATCTATCATTCATTCAATGGTAAATGTACCTATTTTCTTCTTCAAATTTTACATCTCTGTGCTGTACGTAAATGGAAATAAAGTCATACGACATGGTTTGATTCGTTTACTTTTAAGGACTTTAGTATTTTATATCACCGAGAAAACATAGCAACATATAAACTTCCGGTTTATCTGTCCGTCCGTTTTCTACGTTTTTGACCGTTGTTTTTAGTATTCAACCTATCAAGATGAGTAAGGAAACAAATCTAAGATACGAACAGCCTCATAAACCAAGCAAACTATTTCAGGAATACACTAAACTACTGAAGGCAAGTCTTACAAAAACTATACTGCAATGGTACCTTTTATCACTAGTTTATTGACGTGTTTTAATGTCTCGTCTCTTGCTTTCATCTTCTACTGTTCATTCACAAAAACGTGTATTGTATCGATTATCCCTGCCCTTTGCCAGGCTCTAAATGCGTTACAATTCAATAGTACATTTATCACTGGAAGATAACGACATACATAACCCATCAGACAATGCATGTAGCCTGTCAGATAAGCATGTACAAATATTTTCAGACAAAAGCAACATTGCCTCAGGGGGACCTCCAAACTGTTCCATCCAGTCAGAAAGGATGAACAAAAGTAACACCTGGTGTATTGATCAAGAATAGGTAGACATCTCCTCAACAACATATATGATGGTTATAATTTATCATGCACCGTTCACAATGCCTAAGGTGATGTGGTTGTGACGATTCAGGTTCTTCACAAACATCTGGCAAGACATTCTAAATTCTTTTATTCTTTTTTAATGACTATCAACCTCCTCAAGCGTAATCCTCACTTATATGCCTATGTGTAGATATATGTCATGAATTCCCCTTCTTCTTCCTAATGTTCTGTTGATCACAGTCATTTTTCCGTAATCGCTGTGACCTGTCTTTGACAGAGCCCCCACTGCTTTGAAACTTTGTCAGTAACATTGTAGTCCTCGGGCAAAACTTACCACCTGAGTGAAACAAAAGTTAAAATTTTCTGTTCCATTTCAGGCTAATGACAGTCTTCTGATCAGTGACATTGACCAGAATGCGTAAGTTGATTTTGATTTATGCCGCGAGACATAT
Organism: Dendronotus venustus; assembly: GCA_031834005.1. NCBI lineage: Eukaryota > Metazoa > Mollusca > Gastropoda > Nudibranchia > Dendronotidae > Dendronotus > Dendronotus venustus. Next base: position 2,165 of record JAUEKX010082002.1, read on the forward strand.
TTACCCTCCTTTCAAAATATACCAGGAGGAGTATTTTTATCAGTTTGTGTGTATCATGCAATATAATGATGATGGCCAATGTTGTATAATCTGTGAGAGATAACATGAATGGTTTATCTCTTTCCTTACTTACCACCCTTTCATTCTAAATTATAATTTTGCTACACACACTCCAGAACTCATAAATTGAGAATGCTTATCACAAAAATAGTGATATCTGCATAGAAATATAATTCTAATGATATGAATTGTAGCTACTGTTTGGTTATATATCTTATTTTGGGCAAGTAATTATTCATTTCTTTGATATTAAGATTTAAATGTAACCTGTTTCATAGATAATGTTCGAATAAGTTCTTATTCATATTACCATGCAAATAATCTTTCATGTCTTATTTTTCTAGACATGATCAAAAAGAGCTTCATGACAAATGGTTCGAGAAAAGTCATCAAAAAGTGAAGGCAAAAGAATATGAGAAGGCCCAGAAACAGTTGAAAAATGAGTTGAAACAGGTTGGCAAAGCTAGCATGCTGGTAAGTATCATTTCACTCGGTTTGATTTGTAATTTTCTCATAAGATGATATTAAAAGAGGTGCATGGAAATCTCAATGATATTTATATCCATATGAATAAGACAGTAGGGTCGAATGTTTGTGCCTCTAAGGCTATTTATTGTATTGTTTAAGGCTATTTATTGGCAGCACGTAGGACCATCAAATTCCGTACACATATTCCTGCTCATTTGTATATTGCACAGCCTCAAAAACATTTGCGATAGGATATTATGTCCTTTAATTAAAGGAAATTTTCGATTGTTTCTTTCCGCGATATGATGGCAATGTTTTTGATATTAGCCGTTTTCTTTCGATTCAGATACGGTGAAGTCACGTTTTCTTTGCACCGATTCGCACCAGAAATGGTGTGAACTGATTTGTTAACCTTTATTATTACAAACTCAAATTTTAGTTCATTAAAGATTGAGAGCAACACTGCAACGGGTAGGCTTGAATCCGTCTTGAGCCGTCAAAGCAAATCCCAAATCTGCCTAGGGAAGGCACTGAAGCCACATTTACCCCATCCTATCGGGAACGGGTGTACAATTCAGAGTTCAATAAGTCACCTACATAAAAAAACAATCACCAGTTTGGCTCATTAGTGGGTATGCTTGTATATATACATATATCTGCAAGTTGGTCTGATAAAGACTTATTACCAATATTATATTTCAAAGAAGATAGCTCATATTATGTAGATAGATTTTTCTTAAACAAAAAATGATGCTTCACTTTTGATTTGGGGATGATTACTTTATCTTTTTTGTTGTGCTTGTTTCTTTCAGGTTCGAAAAAGAGCTCTCCAGCTGAGAATTGAGCAGGATAACAAAATGTATGATGAAGAATTGAACCAGATGGGGAAAACTTTTCATTGTCAGAGGATTTGATTTGCTGTTTGTATATATATATTTATTTCAGGTTGAAAATTCTTTGGTTTCATTGACTGTGATCCCTGTATGAAAGTTGGCATGCATTGAAACTAAATGGCAATTGTCCAGGTAATTGTGTAATATTTTTCTTCATTTACTTATTTTGCAATAAAAATAGTATTGTCTTGAAAGCCATTAAAGAACTCATCAGATCTGCATACTTTTTCCTAATACTCTACGTGTCATATCTAAATAAAAAGAATAAGCAAAAGAAACAAACCAAAGAAAAATGTTCAACTTACTGAAAAGTAAAGAGGGGTCATTCTAACATGCCCAAAACTAATTACACCAGTCAAATCAAACGCTGCGTCACCAAAGAATGAAATTTACAAATGTGCTCATTTTCCTGTTTTTGGACTTTCTCGTATCACCTTGAGAAAATTTTCCAAATTTTTGTTTTCGTTCCAAATACTTTACGAAATCAGCAAACAAATTCAAATTCCCTGAATACTCTCTGAAATTTCTGCTTTTCTCTTACCTCTTTTGATGTTTTCAAAAGTTATACTGCTAGCATAACATTAAAGGGTGGGGTATTAATGATAGATATTGACAATCATCACCTATTCATTTTCATTTACTACATAATTTCATATTAATATTTATACAAATGGGATATTTTTTATATGAATAAACAATTTTGAATTCATCCTATATTTAGACTTTGAATTATTTTTGTTTAAGGTTTTCCTTAATGTTATGTTTCTGTTTTAAAAAAAGAATTTAAATGTGGTTGTTTGGTCCTTTGTTTTTATGTGAGAAGAATCTAAATCTAAATAATGATGTAGGGCCTACTTTGAAAAAATGTGAAAATGCTACTGTGAACCAAATGTAATGCACATTATAGGAATGAGTGCGGTAGCCAAAGTGGTTAGGCTGTCTGCCTGGTGAGCATGAGGTATCAGGAAGTCTTGGCTGATTTAAGGTCCGACATTAAATTCTTAGGAAAGACTTTTTTAGTCAATTTCCTTTAGTCTACTCAGGAAAAGATAAGAACCCGGCTATACTATAAATCGAGATCAATGTTGCAAGTCAGAAGTGTATGAAAAGAGAAGGTTTGAAAATGGATTCAAAGCTCCGAAATTCTTGCTTGTTTCATCTTTTACCATTTCCTGGAAGTGTAGATCAGGATCTGTATTCTTACAAAAGGGCGTACCAATAGCTATACCATTGCTAATGTGATAACATGGTTTTGATACACTGGTCAGTTGTGGTCAATAAAAAAAGACCTGAAATCTATAAAATGATTTCCTGAACGAATTGAATTATGGCCATATGACCTTATGTATTAGTATTATGGACGACATGAAGGGAGCTTGCCTCCTCAAATGTATGGTACTAATTTAGTCTGAGAGTAATAAACTTGCCCACTACTCGGATGCCCATGTTTTGAATCCCAGCAGAGAGCTATTGGTATACTTTTCCGCGTGAGTTCCTTCAGAATCAAACAATAACAAGATGCTCCACTCTCTATTTTCAGGACTAATCGAATGTATTTGAATCTATCTAAACATCACACGCCTAAAATTTCCTTATTGAGAAGCATTCAAATAAATCAAGAAAAACAAATAGAAATAAATTCATGATTTTTTATTGTACAATAAAAAATAACATCATTTAGTTGAAGCATCATAATATAATATGTGACAATGCAATTGATAGATCTGAGAATGGTTACGTATATTCCATTTATCACCATATTTGTCACACCACTTTATCACTCACAACATAATTTTATGACAAGAAATTCATTTAGTTAAAAGAATGAGCAAATTAGGTAAAGATTCATATACATACACGTATGTATGTGTGTACAAATACATACATTATTATTTGTAACACACTTACTATACTATCAGAACATACACACATAAATCTGTATAAAATTAATGGCTACAACAAATTTGATTCCTTTGTATACTTCTTAAAAATTATCTGTCTCGACTTTATAGTTCAACAATGAGAAGTCAGAGTGAATTCATATAGGGCAGTCAGAGAATAACACTCAGCTACCTACCTATAGTCCATAAAGATAATTCAAACAATCTATTTACTTTTTCATCACTTTCATAAAAATTAAGCATGTGTTATTTCATTCTGAACATGAGAGATTGATATGTTTCTCAATAACTGTAATGACAACCAAGCAGTTGGTTGGAGGGTGTCCTTGGTGGTTTTTTTTTTGTTTCTTATCTGTTATATCAAACTATCGTCTTACTTTTCCCTCAACACTGAAAAGACCTAACTAAAAGTAAGCTTAAATTTGTTCTCTTTGCTGTAATAAACAAACAATGACAAACAAGAACAAAATCAAAGTAAAAGTTTATCCTTGACATTTGTATTTCAGAATGTCGAGAATATACTCCTCTCTGTTAATACAAAATTATCAAAATGAAAAAGATAATAATATTATGATAAAAAGAGAAAACTCATGATAGAGATTTGAAGATATTCAGCAAGACCATACACATAGATTTGAGAAGGCAATTGAATAAAACTAAGCATCAAAAATATGGAACACGTAAAACACTGAGCCATTTGTTGAAAACAATCTGTGATGAAATCACAACTCTCAAACATTATTGTGTCAGTAAATTATAGTTACTTTTAGTGAAGTCAGTAATTGAACATAATATTATTTATCATCAATGTTAAATCAATAAATTTGCTTTCATACAGTATCATATAGATACAGGAATACAGACCAATGCAAGAGTTTTGTGACATTTTAAAGATGACATTTTACAACATCCATGGTGGTAGATATGACATCAAATGAAATATTTGTAACAGTCGTCTCCAGTTTGGGACCCTTGTTACAGATACAATTCATTTTCCACAACAGGATAAATTACATCACTCTCATTTCTCACCCACATAAATATCAACAGCCAAAGTGAAAAACCGTTCAGTCCATAGAGAAGGAAAACTAGTTACAAAAATAGAAATAACATTGTTGACGAATACCAGTTAGTATACTTTTTCTTGATTGAATTAAGCGTCTAAAATAAAATAGAATATAGTTACAATTCTTAAAATGTGGTTGAAAAAGATCAAAATAATATTACAAACTTTCAAGCTTTTGGTTATTAAAAATCAAACTGTTAAAATCTAGGAAAAACAGACTGACAAATTGCAAATATTAATGGACAGTTTTCTATCCGACACCAGCCAAGTCTGCTTAGGATTTATGAACTTTTAATCTGCTTTAATTCAACACCTAAACCTACCTCTGATAAACCAAAACAAACAGGAACACTAACTTACAGTTGAGTAATAATATGTACACAAGGTACGGCATCACTCATTATGGCACTAATTTAAATTGTATCCACATTCACTAGGTGTCATCTCACACACACACACACACACACACACACACACACATACACACACACACACACACACACACACACACACACACACACACACACTTAAACACACACACACACTTACACTTACATACACACACATATACAACACACACAAACATACTCGCACAGAGGATAAGTCTCTCAATTCTAATTTGTTAGATTAATTAAATCTTTTCTTTAATTTTAAAATAGGACACATTAGCAATGAAGCTGCCTCAGAATTAAAAGTATCAGTCTCTGGTCTTGATGTTTTACCCAAAATACTGCTGTCTGTAAGGATTTAGGAAATAACCTGTATTTGAGATAGGATAGTAGCTTTCTATCGTTATAAAGGTTTTGCAAGGAAAGTTTTAAAAGCAGATAGCAGCTGTTCCTCATCGAACCCTTCATGAATGGACTCGATGTATAATTATCAAAAGCATCCTGCACTTTGTTCTACGGTTCTTCACTAAGTCTTTTCTCCTCACAATCATTTATTGCATCAACTGCAGACAAAAATCCTTGAATCTCTTCTTTTTTTAACAATTCCTCATTTGAAGTTTTTAACGATAATTTATCTTTTTCAAATCCTGCTTTGAAACTATTGAACAGATGGGTACACTTAGAGAATGATTAGAATCCTCGACTACGTTCATATTTTCATAAACAGCATTTGATTAATACAATCAATAGAAAAAGATAGTTTCAAATAATTGGTTTACAAATAATTTTGTTTAGTTAGTGGAAGCAGTGTACTTGATAGTCTTTAGTGTCATGTTGTAAAAATAATGAATAGTTGATAAATCAAATTTGTTTATTAGTATACAAGGCACGTAGATGCAAACGGAACAAAAGGGGATTAAACTATTTCATGGCCATTGTGTTACAAAAAAAAAATTGTTTTAGCACTAACACTAACCATTAAGGAATAAAATAATAGTAACCACATATCAATAACTTCAGTTAATCTACTCCATCTTGCTCGTCAAGTTCATAACGAGCCACAAAACAATCAGTTATAAACAACCATCATACAACAAATCAAATAATTGATATGGTTTCATGACATGGTGAAAGGACAAATATGTAAAGAAAGCATTTTTACACAACTAGTCACACACACACACGAAGAATAAATAAATCTGACATGAACACAAAGATGCAGGCTACTCACTGCAAAATGGAATCATTAGTGCAAAGAGTTCAAATAGTTCATTACATACATTACATTGACTGTACGCTTTACAACACTGTGACAAAAAACACATTTTAGTTTGAGGACATCAATCCAAGTTTTTCCTTGAATGAATATACCTAGGCATAATATAATATATGTATTTACAAAAGATCTGACGGATAAAACAATGAAAATATGGAAAAAACAATCAACTTTCAAATGTATTATGATAACATTATATAAAATGTTGGTGTGGTATATTCAATATCAAGCATGTAAGGAAAACAGCAGAATGCGTTAAATGGGTCCCATACCGAAGCGTTTGCTGTTTCCATTCTAGATTGTGGCAGATCTGAACCCACCGCAGGCCCCTCTCATTCTTTCCAACAGACCGATGAAGAATAATGACACAATGGCAACAAAAAGCGAGAAAAGAAGGAGTGAAGAAGCCGTCTGGCTCATAAGAAAGTAAAGCAGCAAATTTGTTATGTAATGAAATGAAAGGAGCATTCATCCCATCCAGTCAATCATCACATACAGGCCTCCATTAGCTAATGTACAAATAATCAAGGAATCAGTACCATATGATGTCATCAAACATCTTAGATCTTCCCTATTCAAGATGTCTTACAAGTATTATACATAAAGAGGAGTGAAAAATCCAGAGACTTTTCAAAATGTTAACATGGCTTTGTCTATAAATTGAGGTTTCACCAGCTCTTTTAATCTAAACAACGCACGCTTCACTCTTTAGATTGTAAATAGGTTAACAAGAATAGTTGTACTCAAACAAATAAACTTTCCGCTTTCAACTGGTAGCAACTATTACTATAGTAATGCCCTCACTATTTATCCACACCCAGGCATCTGAATCTGTTTTACTTTTAATTAGACCCAAGCATTATTTTTTACTCTGTCGGTGGTAAACTTATCTAGCATACATAAGCTAACGGACTATTAGGTAGAAATCAAAATGTTGACTCGTACTTTCAGAGAAATCTAATTCCAATTAGTTATAAATCTACTGTGTTGATCAGATCTGAAAACATTTTGAATTACTTATTGATATGATATCACATAGATAAGGAACAGGTAAATATTACTAATATTCTTTTGAGTATGTCACATCAGGTTCATTCTTAACCATTCAAATTGTTATATATCACATTTGTGATTTGGAAATTGAGGAGTTACTACTATGGGCTACTACTATAACCTTAGTCAGGTACAACACTGTTTTGTACACAGTAGAGTTTCAAAGTTGGCATTAGGAAATAATACAACATTAATTAAAGAAAAACAGCTTGAGAATTACAGAAATGTTATTGAAATCTTAGCATTCATAATTCATGTATTGATCATTGCGCAGTAAGAAACAACATAGAAACATGAAATCAATTTGACTCAATATCTGTACAATAAACAATGAATTCTACACATTCTCTTAGTATGCACGCACACGCACACACACATACACACCCACGGACACACACACACTCACTCACACACGTACTCAATCACACACACACACTATCCATTACAATATCGATAAACAAATGTTAAAACACTGATAACAAAATAGATAACCATAAATACAGACATTGACAATAAAAGGTTTAAAATAATAAATACAGACATTTGGTGATGTAAAACAAAAAGAATAGGTACTCAATAAAATGTACATCCATATGCACAACAGTTGACATAATAAAGAATGGTAAAGAAAGTGATTTACCAAAATTGTAAAAGGCAAACAAAATTGACAACCTTAAAAACACACCCACTATTTTGTTTATTAATGAAGACAAAACCAATTTTGTATCCCTAATGTGACTCAACTGTACTTTTTGTTATAATTGGTAATTATTAGTAATATGCAGATTACTTGTTGTATGTTGCTTCTATAAATAAAGATGGAAAAAATCACTCATCCCTCTCCCTCCCCTCCACCTTCCAATAAAAACTTAATGAAATCGCGAATTCATATAATTTCAGTCCAACCATTGAATTGATAGGCTTTAAGAGATCTTGAACTAATTCCTTTTCTAGAAGTAGAAGTAAGTGATCAAAGCATTACTGTATGATATGGCAAATCTCAATGATTGGTGTTCATGACATTATGAATACTGATGACTCTATACCAAAGAGTATAAAGCAGCTCTCATTAGGTAATATGACTGTCCTTTTTTGTTCTTTTAAATCATACAGCAGCAAGCAACAAATCCCCTAGAAAACTCTGATAGCTTTCTTTTAACCCGCAACATTTTAAACTCATTATGTCAATATAAATTCTATTATTTATTGTTAGAATATTGTCCACCTAGTAGAATTTAAAAAAACTCTGATCCAAATTATTATTTTAGTTGAGGAAATGCGTAGACTATTTGAAGTTCAGAAGTAAATGTGTAAATGAGATTAGGAGATTAATCAAAAATTTTAAAAATAAAAAATGAAAATTATTTTGCAGAAACCAAAAGTTATCACAGATGCTGCACAAAAATTCCAAGCTGCATTTTAGAGAGGATGAAGTCGAGTATAAATAAGGCTTGTGGATTTGTTGGTTTTGTCTTATTCTAAAGGTCACACCTAATTTCTGCGTTCCTAATGGTAAGGCAATTCCCCTTGACATATATATAGATATATCCCTTGTCCCCTGTATGGATCGGTCTAATAATCCACCATCCATTTGTCGTGTAAGGCACCGGGACAGGAAACCGTGGAATTGTAAGCATGACCCGTAACTCGTTTCATCCCTGATCAAGAGAAGCAGCTGATTGGTCCATCACTATGTACCGCTCACTTGCCATCCCCCATCTCGGGCATCATATCAATCATGGCTGACGTCTGGCAACACGACTCGCATTTCCTTTCCTGTAAATAAAACAATGACATAGTTACTTTAAAGGACGTAACTTAAAAACAATAACTACATACCTACATACCTCCTAACATACTGAAATTCTACGACAAAAGGTTTTATTTCATTACATCTAATTTCTATCATATTATGCCACTATGACATAATTTGATCTGAAAGCAAAATGTCATGATATAAAAAAACACCACAATTCTCTTAAGACGTACCATAGCACTTATGGATAAATGTGGTATAATGAAGTGCTCAGAGCATGGTGATGACCGTGGATAAGCACTATATAAATGCTTTCCTCTTTGAAATATCTTTTTCAAAGCCACTCACCCACTGCCGGATGTCCTCCTGGTACCTCTCAAACTCATCACACCACTGGTCAAACTTCTGGATCCATCTTTGCTCAATCTGCTCTTTGTCTGTACAAAGGATGGAGGAATGGAGATGAAAAAGTTTATTTCATTTGCTACTGGATTTCTTTCCATAATGAAGACATCCCAAAGCGCATCACAATGATTCACATCGGAATCATTTACATAGAAAGTTACTTTAGCAAATGACAATTGTAAAACAATTATTATTTTCATAATAATTAATTCTTATGAATACTATCGGTAGATCATTACAAAATTTAATATTTAATGAGTAACGAAATTACCATACATGATTATATCATCATTATCGTTTTCCTATCACATATTTTAAATTGATCTTCAAAACAATATTTCAAACCAAATATATAATATTATGTCACTGCTTTGTAAAAAAAATGTCCTGGTTATGTACTAATGCTTTCTTCAAATTGTTATGACACATCTGTAAAAACAAATTTACTGTCACGATGAAATAAAGATTGTTATTATTGTTTATGATGCATAAACCTTACACCGAAAGGTACAAAAGGTAAATTGATCAAGAAAGAAGATTATTTTTATAATCATAAAAACCAAAACTCTTACTTGTCTCCACGCTGAGGGCGTATTTGGACACGGTCCTGCCCTGTTCATCCACGGCCTGGTACACGCCTTCGTCCGCCTTGCGGAGGTCGGTGATGATCAGCGAGTTGTCCTTGGCCAAATGGTGCCGTTTGCCAACCACGCGGCTACCGTTGACGGTCCACTGAACGCTGCCGGGAATGTGAAGGAGATACTCCACGGCCAGATTGGCGGAACTCCCAGAAAACTTGGAAACGCGCTCAAAAGCTATAAAAAGAAATGATAATAAAATAGAAAAAAAATAGGATTATATAGTAGCGTTGTTAGGTTCGATGCAAATTATAACTTCTACAAAAGATTGATTAAGTACATCTTATCTTAGCCCAGTGATTTAGTGTGACGACCTAGGTTCCTAATGAAGGACTTTACACAATTTTCCTTTCAGACGAGCTGTGAGAGAGAGCAACTATATATAGCTACGGAATTTAATGCATCATTAAGATTAAATATATATTGGCTGAAATAAGACCAATAAAGTCTCAGATAAAAACTATTACAGAAAATGTCTGTTGTCAAGTAGAGACGAAGAGATAAATCACTTACAGTATAGGTTCTTGACTTGCTTCTCTATGGCCTCTTCCAAAGAGTATGACAGTAAGTCGATTCCTTTGTAGTTGATGAGGCTGTGGAGAAGTAATGATAGAAACATTAGACAGTGAGAAAGATGGAGCGAGTGGGATGGAAAGAGAGAGAAAGAGAGAGAGAGAGAGAGAGAGAGAGAGAGAGAGAGAGAGAGAGAGAGAGAGAGAGAGAGAGA
>JAUEKX010082113.1:0-25531 GCA_031834005.1 Dendronotus venustus
TATATATTTTCATCTTAGTTCATTTTGCATTTTTACTGTATTTTGCTCGATCAACGAGCTTAGGCGCATTATTATTATTATTATTTTTACGCCAAAAAAGTTGACCATTGTTCAACTTTACTTTCGACTCAACTCGTTACTCCATTCCTCCAGCTATTTCAAATATATTGCAAATACGCATGCGCAGAAGCAGAATTTGAGCGGAATTTTCCGCTATGCTATCTGCTGGCGAAAAATACGCAGAATGGAAAACGGCTTTTAGTTGTAATAGTCGGCCCGCTGCAGATTTAATAGCGAGAATTTGTATTCAGAGGCTAGTACGTGAACGATTAAATTCGCTAGTCTTCGTGATCGGTGGAGCGTAAAAAGTAAACAAACAAAATAAATGGCTGCTGACGGACATGCTTACACTTGAGGGGTTTGATTTCAAAAGTTAAAATTAGGCCGTTGGCTGTTGACAGTGAAATTGAAAGGGATTATTTGTTTTAATTTGACTTCGCAGTCGAATATAATTATAAGGTTAGTAACTAGTTTAACGTTGAATACAGTTAGATTTGTAACTGCTCTATGTTGTATATTGTGCTTCTTAAATTTTTTTCCTCATGTTGTTGAATGTAATAAGGAAAAAGTGCTTTCTCAAAATAATTAAATTCTCACAAGGCTTTCAGATTTTCAGATTCTATCAAACTTCTTTCAAATTCTTCTAAAGAATCATATCCAAAACATCCATGCATCCTTGTTTCAGAGCTACAAAAACAGCTTTCTCTCACCAACAAAAAGGATAAATTCATTGGGCTAGGCATGCAGACTAGCTACTTCCTACTCGTGACAAGTACAGCTAACTCACTAAAAAATTATATATATATATTCCTCTAAAATGAAATAACATTATTCTTTTACACGCTACCTTATCTACCATTTTGAAAATATACAGACCTATTGTTTATTATAATGATGATTGCAGCATCTTAACAGATGATTGCCGCCTCACAATTCATTTTCTGCATCAAGTTGCCTTCCATGTGCTCTCAGGTGGCTTTGAAGACCCTCAGCAGATTTACAAGAACGATGACAGAGATGACATACAAAGTTCAAATTCTTAATTGGATTGATTGGGTCCCGATAAGAAATATGTAATGTTTTTGTGTACAACCATATGCCTTTTCAGTCCAGGTACAGACTTGCACGCCTTACTACATATAACACAAACTGTGCACTCAGGTTGCTGTGGAATATTGGATGCGGATGGTCTCTCAGTGTGGGATTTTAAATGGTTCATATACTCTTGCTTTTGAAAGGAGAACTCAACCACACTTTTCACATATATATCCAATTGGAAAATTAACGCAGTACACTCCGAAAATTTCCTTTCCTCAATGCTCTTTACTTTTGCATATTCTCTTTTTATGTAAATAGCTATATTCAGTACTAACAACTTTCCGCCAAACATTGCGATCAACTGCTGCTTTTTCCCAGACATTACAATCGATATCTGCATCCTTCAGAATGTTTTTTATGCCATCCATGTACCGCTTTTTGGGTTTATGCTGTGGACACTTACCATTGACAAGCTCTCCGTAGAAGAGTCGCTTTGGCAAGCAAGCATCATCCATACGTACAACGTGACCTACCCAGCGTAACTGTGCAGTAGTGATCATAGATTCAAGGTTTGGATAAAGTGCTCTTTCCAGTACCTCTGTGTTAGGTATTTGCCTTTGCCATTTGATATTCAGAACTCGTCTCAAGCACTTGAGATGGAAATGTTCAAGAACTTTAATGTGCCTTTCGTGCGTTGTCCAAGTTTCAGCGGCATAACGAAGCACTGGGATAACACACGACATATAAACCCTTACCTTGGTGTTGACGGTTAGTCCACAATCACTCCACACCCTCTTCTCCAGTTTTCCAAAAGCCACATAGGCTTTTTGAATTTGTGCATATATATCAACATCTAAGCAACCGTCTAGAGATAGAGTACTCCCAAAGTAAACGAAAGTATCTATAACATCAAGCCTAGTACCATTGACAAAGATATTCGTTTTAAATGTACTCTTCCCCAGAGGCAGGAGTGAACATCACTTTAGTTTACTTTAAGCCAATTCTAAGCCCGAATGCATCACACGCTCGCGAAAAATTGTCCATGATCAACTGCATATGATGCTCGGTGTGAGCGAGAAGGTCAGCATCATCTGCATAGAGAAGTTCCCTGACCAGATCCTGAAACACCTTTGATTTTTCAGAAATCACCTTTCCGGATGTTCTGAATTGCAACAAGACACCTATGTCACAGTTTATGAATGCATTCAACAAAAGAGCTGCAAAATATATAGAAAAAAGAGTATGTGCTGGAATATCTCTTTGTTTAACGCCGTTGTCAACAGAGAATTCATCTGAGAGCTTACGATTGAATGCAACACGAGCTTTCATATCCCGATGCAACTCCCTAAACATGAGCATAAATACTGGTGGACAACCAAGCTTACCAAGAACCTTCCATAAAGCCTCCCTGTTAACTTTGTCAAATGCTTTTGTCAGATCAACAAAAACCTGATACAATGGCATTTGCTGTTCAATGCACTTCTCTTGAACCTGGCGAGCAGAAAATATCATATCCACATAACCTCTTCCAGATCTGAAGCCACACTGACTTTCAGAAATCACCGCTGGGCAGATTTCCTTTTGTAAACGGTTAAGCAAAACTCTTGAAAGAACTTTACCAACGGATTCAAGAAGTGTGATTCCACGGTAATTGTCATATACTGATTTTGCACAAGGTCAAAAGTTGCACGACGTACATTTTCACTACCAGTTTTCATGAGCTCCACTGGTAAGTGTACCGGTGCTTTTCCAGTTTTGATTTAGGCCAGAGCTCTATCTATTTCCTCTAGCGTTGGAGTGTTTGTCTGATTGTAAATGTCTGTTTTATATCTGATTGAGGTAAGCCTTCAATCACAATGTCTTTGAGTCTTTTCTATCTGATGCAGACTGAATTTCTGATGAAATGTTAGACCACCACACGTGTTTTCATCATCCTTGATTCCCTTTGCAACAAAACCTTGTGTTCCGTGTAGTCCTTACGCACCGATGTTTTATCATGGTGTGTATTTTGCCTCAGGACCTTCTGATAAAGACGGTGTTTCTCTTGAAGTAGATTATTTATTTCCAGATTATTTTCTTCAAACCAATCTTTATTCTTCCTCTTTTTGAAACCTAGCACATCTGAACCTGCAGAATAGGCAAGTGTATCTAGTCTTTATAGTTTTCCCATGAGCCATTAAAAACTACACGGTTCAGTTTTTCCTTTATCTGGGCCAGAAATTCAGGGTTCTTCAGCTTTTCTACATCAATGCGTTTAGGAGCTTTAACTCCTGATGTGCGTATCTTCTTGCGAATGCGTAGCTTGAATTTCCTCTGAGCAACTTGTGATCCGAGTCACATTCAGCACTCCGCATAACTCGAACGCTTAAAGTGTCAGCGAGATCGCGTTTGCGTGTGATAATGAAATCAATCTGATGGCCTTTCTTGGATCTAGGATGAGTCCAAGTAGCTTTGTGAATTTCTTTCTGATGGAAGAGAGTATTCCAAATTGCCAAAGATTGCTCAGAGCAAAGTTCCAGTAACCGTAACCCATTGCTATTGAGTTCCCCATCCCGTGATGCCGCATAGCATCCCATGTCTCCCAGTCTCTACCAACACGAGCATTAAAGTCCCCAAGAATTATCAGCTTTTCATTATTAGGTACTGATGATGTTACCTCATGGAGAGCCCTGTAAAAACCCACGATGACTTCTTCGTTCGCTTGCATAGTTGGAGCATAGACCGACAATAATGATAGATAACGACCGCATGCAAGTGGAATTCTAAGTTTCATGATTCGATCAGTAACTGCAAAAGGTCGTTCGATCTTGTCCACAAGGACCGATTTTATCGCAAAACCCACCCCACCAACACGGCGCACACCTTTTAGTTTACCAACCCAAAACATATTATATCCTGATTCAACTTCAATCATATGGTCCTCATCCGAGAGGCGTGTCTCTGACAACGCAGCTATATCTATGTTTAATCTCTTGAGTTCTCTTGTCACTAGAGCCGTTCTTCGCTCTGGACGTTTTGATGTGGTAATATCTAAGAGAGTTCTGACATTCCAACAAGCAAGCTTTAGATTGTAACGCATTTTAGCATAAGTTTTGCTATAGTTTCCATTAGTTTTGTTCCTGCGTGAATGAACAGCCGTCAGTTGCAGGTGCTGACCAGCTTGAGTGTGACAGACAATGTTTAGTGTACATTTTCTAGCATCTTCCTACAGATAGGTGAGCAGTGCTCTCCCTGAACAGGGCTGCTCAGCCGCAGAAGTATCCACCGAGATCTGTCCCTGTCAGTGAAGACAAGATAGCAATGTTAAGATAAGACTACTGATGCCCACGTGTAGATTTATGACTATGCACTTCCAACTTGTCAAGTCTGTGAACGTCGCCACTCTTCCATCGCCGTAGGACTTTGAAAAGATAGCTTTCAACAGCTGTAGAAGAATGAGGCATCTGTACCTCATTGGATTTAAGTGACGTAAGCTTGTACAACACTTACACCACTCCCTGGGCTAAAATAATTATGATCCAGTGACAAGCAGAAGCGAGATGACTGGTAGTTATTTTAGCTGTAGGTTTTTTTTATCGAAGATGTTCGTCTCCTATACGAGTTGCCTTCACTATGGCTAATGAGCCCCGTCTGCCTCATATATACAGTTGAAAAGATATTATATACAATAAAAGATATATATACATAAACAACAAAACTGCTAAGGAAAAACGAACTGGCAATTTTCACACTCAAGTGATTAACATTACCACACCAAAGAGGGAAAGGCAATTTTCAACACTTAAGTGATTAACATCGCCAGTATGCTACCAAAGCAGAAAAGTAATGAGCTATCCCGCGCTAGACATTATCCCAGTATTTCAGGCTCCGCGGGAAAAAAGAAAAAAAAAATTGTTATTATATATTTTTTAAAACAGTTTTTTTTATTATGAGAGCTGAAATATGTTTTATAATAAATTCTATAATGGTAAACATAACATTTTTAGCTCACAACTAACCTGATATAAAATATTCTAAGTAAAATCCGAAATAAGTAATGCAAAAATTTGCTTCTTATATTTCTTTGTGATGAGGATAACTTTAAAAAACCGATGTAAATATTACAAATATATATATATAAATATTATGTAGAATTCATACAACTAGTAATAATTTTTTAATGCAACTATTAGTAGTAAAAGAGATTTTTGTTTTTGTTTTAGTCAAGATGCTTTCTAGAATTGCACATCGTCATCGAGTTCGATTGCTCTTACAACAACAACCGATTATTCAAAATGTTCTTCTTAACAAAGATTTCAAAAATCAAAAACACAGAAATGAAAATCCTGGTAAAAGATTTTGTTCTGGTACTTCAGGCAAAGAAAACTCTAGCCAATTGATGAAGTATGGTGCAGCTGCACTTGGATTCACCATCTCTGGTTCTCTTCTTAAACTCTATTTAGACCGAAAGAGTCCTACAATTTGTGATTCTAAATCAGAAATGATCTTCTCCAGAGAAGAAGTATCTAAAATGAATACCAAGCAAGCTGGTGGGATATGGGTGATCTACAAAAATAATGTCTATAACATAACCGATTTTGTTGATAACCATCCTGGAGGCTCTTCTAAAATCATGCTTGCTGCTGGTGATAATCTGGAGCCTTATTGGGATATGTATGCTATTCATAAAAAAGGTGAAGTCCTTGACATCCTAAGCGATTACCATATTGGTAAACTCAGAAAGGAAGACTGGGTTACCGAGAAAAAAACAGAAGGTCCTTTTGCCAACGATCCTAAACGTCACCCAGCTTTGTTAGCCAACTCAAAAGAGCCATACAATGGTGAAACTCCAACTGTGCTGGCTACTGATACCTTAGTTACCCCTAATGAACTATTCTTTGTACGTAATCATCTTCCAGTCCCAGATCTTAAAGCTAGTGAATGTACACTCAAAGTTGAAGGTACCGAGCAATGCATTAGCTTAAATATTGATGATTTAAAAACAAAGTTCAAAAAAGTGGAGTTAATTTCAGCTATTCAGTGTGCTGGCAATCGTAGAAGTGAGATGAATAGTATCAAGAAAGTCAAAGGCCTTAGCTGGTCCCACAATGCAATTAGCAATGCTAAATGGGGTGGTGTCTTACTCAAAGATCTTTTACTTGCTGCTGGAGTTGATCCAGACAATAAGTCTATCAAACATATCCACTTTGAGGGAGCTGATAAAGGCCCATCAGGAGCACCATATGGAGCCTCTATTCCAATCAATCGAATTTTCCAGAAGAATTTACCAATACTTGTTGCTTATGAAATGAATGGCGAGCCTTTACCAAGAGATCATGGATTTCCATTGCGCATTGTTGCACCTGGGATTGTTGGTGCTAGAAATGTGAAATGGCTGCAAAGAATTTTAGTCAGTCCCGATGAATATCAAGGACACTGGCAACAAAATGATTACAAGCCGTTTTCTTCTAATGTCGACTGGGACACTGTTGACTTTAGCAAATCTATTGCTATTCAAGAGCTTCCTGTAACCTCTGCAATTTGTGTTCCAACTGATGGATCTGTGGTTCACGAAAGTGAAGAGGAGGTCATGGTCAAGGGATATGCATACAGTGGTGGTGGTAATGGTATTTTACGTGTCGATGTTTCCATAGATGGCGGTAAGTCATGGTTAACTGCTGATTTGATTCAGTCTGATCAAGAGATTGACGATATGTATTCATGGACTCTTTGGCAGTGCACTGTCCCGATCCCTGAAAATCATAGTGGTAAAATGTCAGTAATGTGTCGGGCTGTTGATAGGGCATGTAATACACAACCTGATACCGTCGCTCCTGTATGGAACCTGAGAGGTTGTCTGAACAACTCATGGCACAATGTAGAAGTTACAATTGACTCTACTGAAGAATAAATTAATTATATAAACATTTTAAATATTGCACACGAATACACCTGTTGTATATTTTTTTTTTATGAGATATTTTTTATGCATTATGTATTATCAATGATTTATGCCATAATTTTATTTGATTAGATTGATTATTTAGGAGCCTTACTTTGTATGAAACCATCTTATATTATCTTTTTTTTACCACATTTTTAACCTTAGATTTGGCAGAATTTTAAGAAACTTGGAGAAGTTGTAAATAGTTCAAAAAACTTGCCACGCAATGGTTATAATCAAAATAAATTATTTGATAAATGAATTTAAAGGTGATATTTAGATGATCAGGGGGAATAAAAGAATCTAATAACAAGAATCTTTTGTGTACACAAACTCGTGAGTTCGTAGGTTTGTAATGTAAATGTAATGTAAAATCAAAACTTTAAAATTTAAAATCGATCGATCAATTGGAAAATAATTAGTTTTGATATTTAAAACCCTATTTTAAAATACCTTCTTTTTTTTTCTTATAAAGATTTGCCTTACCGTAAATGACCGAATAAGCACTCGGGGCGCTTATTTAAAAACCTTTTGGTCTCCCCTCTACCCTAAGAGATGGGATGCTTATTCGAGCAGGGATGGCTAATCAAGCCGGGGCCCTTATTGGAAAAAATGGTTTTAGAGGGGCGCTTATTCGAGCAGGGGTAGCTAATTAAGCCAGGGCGCTTATTTACGGTATGAGGTAAAAAATAAATAGGATGAAAAGGCTACATAAAATTCATTCAAAATAATATGTTCTAAATTTAATATCTGTATACAGTACAAAATGGTATTCAAGAGTTTGTTATATTTCGCTAAATGATACAAATTGTTACCAATAGAAACAATAGAATATTTGAAATAACAGTAAATCTCGAAGACATATTTTTTCTTTTATTTTCATTAATATTTTATTCAAAAACAAAAACCAATATTATTAACAAATGGTAGCAAGTATGCATACGGAACTTGAAAACAGTGGTCTTTGTTTGAAGAAGAAAATAATAAGAATATGGGAATATTGGTCAGCAAAAAGAGAAAAGATCCATCAAGAGAGTAAGTTTATAAACTAAAAGTCCACTTTTTGACTCGAAACACTCTAGTGCCTTTTAAATTTAGTGTACTTGGCGCCGGAATGTTGTGTTACAAATATCTATATTAAGTGGCCTCTCCTAATACGTTTTTTAACAAGAAATTTCGCCAGTGTAATATCAGTAGGTTTTACCACAAATTTTCGCTAAAGAAGCGTTTGATATTTCATATTTTCTATTTGAGATCGTTTGAAGCTATATTGTATCATATTGCAGGGTGTTTGTAAAAAGAAAAAAAAAATACTCTGCGAACTTAAAACCATAATTTAACCAAAGAGAATTTACAATGCCTCTCAATTTTAATTGTTTTGTTATGTTTTCTATTAGAACGCTGAATAACCAAAATCCAGTTCAGGAGCCAGATCAACTAGGTAATCATGATTTTCATTTGATAGCCTTACGCATTATTTAAGCAATAAGCTATTGGTTTAAGTAAGGAGCTGTTCATATGGAGAAAAACACCCCGCCTGACCGAGATGAAAAAGTTGACCGAGATCCCCGTTTCGTTGAGAAATTCTCATTTTTTTCTAATCGTGTTCATATGGAAAAACATTCACCAGCCTAGGCGGGATCTCGCTTAAGCGGGGTGAAAATTTCCCATATGAACGGAAGCTAAAAGTTACCCCGTCTAGACTGGACAGGTTTTTGCTTTGATTTTGATTAGCCTGTTATAAATTTTAAAGTTTATACTATTTACAAAATAATTTTGTAAACAAATATCACGTGACATTGCAAACGTCCCGGTTAGGCGGGATATTTTTTTTCCATATGAACACGCGCTGAAAATCATCTCGTTTAACCGAGATACCCCTGTCAGCTATGTCTAAGTAACCAGTCAGTGAAACTCTCCTAAATAGGAAATATTTGTGATTTTAGAAAGTTTCTTATATAGGAAATATTTCTTAAATAGGATATATTTTCTTATATAGGAGATTATTTCCTATATTGGAAAGCGCAATAAACTTAAAATATTTCCTAAATAAGAAATATTCCACCTAGTACTTAGACTTCCGAAAATTTCATGAGGAATTCAATAAATGTGACCACAAGCTGCGCTGAAGAATAGGTTCGTGCGTAAGTTCAAGAGAAGAGATATTTTGCCAAGCTTGTTTCCTGTATAAGAAATATATTCTTAAATAGGAAATCCCAAAATATCCTATTTAGGAAATAAAAATCTTTATATTTCCTATATAGGAATTTATTTCCTACTTAGGAAAGTTTCACTGACTGGTAACGGGAATTTAGTCTTGTCTTTTGGTTCCCAACCATTCATGTTGGTTCTTCTATCCTTAGACTTGAAAGAATATTCCTACTTTGTGTCATGGCCATTGTGGTCGTGGGTGTGGAGTGGAGTAATTGGGCTGTTTTTTAAAATGCGTAACCATAAATTGCATTAAGGGAAGCACTTTTTTGTAATGATAACAAACGATGATACATATTACTGGTTTCTGTGTGTGTTTCAGATGTTAATCAAGAGGTCAATGTTGAAGAAGAAGATGAAAAAGTATGTTGGAATGCATCAAGTAGTGAAGAGGAAAATAATGGAGAAGAAGAAGATGATGAAAGAGTGGTTTGGAATGCGTCAGATAGCGAAAAAGAAGAACCACTAAAAGAAGAAGACGATGATGAAAGAGTGTGTTGGAATGCCTCTGATAGTGAAGAAGAAGAACCACCACAAGAAGAAGAAGAAGAAGAAGAAGAAGAAGAAGAAGACGATGAACAAAAAGAAGAAGAAGAAGAAGAACAACAACAACAACAACAAACAGTAGAATGTTAGAAATGTGTTTATTTTATTTTATATAACTATAATTAATACCATTGGAAACTATTGTAAGCGAGGTCATTCACACGTACCAGAAAATTTTGAAAGTTTCTTAAATTTTGTTTCTTTGTACATATACTCAGTTTCACATGTTGTTATGACGACGTTGTATGGGAGTTGATGCGACGTCATGTTTCGACGTCATGTTTTTGCCCTCTTTTTTCATGTTTCTTTACTATAACTAAGAATTGCGATTTTGATTTACTTTTTTTATCTATTCTGCAAAATAGATTTCCCCAGCAAAACCTTTTGATTTCTTAGAAAGACCTCAATGTTGTTCGATAACAAAGTTTTACCACCGAAGTATTGTAAATCTTATAGGTGACGACTATGAAACAGAAAATGATGAAAAGGCAGAAGAGTATTCGACACCGGGTGAATTAGTGACAGCACTGTTGAGAGGTGTTATAAATATTGATATTCCTTCTCAAGCTCGTATTGTGCGAATCTTTACCAGCTCCACATTCACAGGTATCGTTTTTTGTATCATCATATTTAACACAGCAGTTTGATGGTAGACACAGAGGTAGATCTAGAGTGCGTCAAACATCTGTGAAGAAGAGCTACAAGTAAATTATCTTAAGGTTTTCTTTCAATGATAACTACTTTTCTACACTCATCCGGAGATATTTGACGCACACGGGATCCGTATCTGATACAATTGTTTCTGTATCTGAGGGAATTGTTTATTTGAATATTATGTAGTCTTAGAAAGCCAACGTAACACCTGTTTGGGTGAAATATGTTGATAAGCGCCGCGCTTGAGTAAACGTTCCTTGGCAATTTTCAAGATACGAAAGAGCCATTCAATATGCTAGAAATTCAAGAAACGAGTAGCTTTTGCAATAGAATGGTAAGAAACTATTCGAGGCAGTAAACAAGTGCTAGGGAAAAACACTTTGGTTTTAACAGTTAAGACCGTAGTTTTTTGAGAAAGAGATTTTTTTTTATGAAAATTTTTAACTATTTTAATTACTATTTCTCCCAAAATTTTCCCAATTTTTCCCAATATTTTTCCCAATATTTTCCCCAATATTTTTCCCAATATTTCTTATTTTTCTCAATTTTTCCCAATATTTTTCCCAATATTTTTCTAGATACTTTTCATGAGAGGAATGCGTTGATGGTGAAAGTGTATCCGAAACTGAAAGAGTACTGTCAGAGTTTAGGGTACGATTTCCAAGTTGTTGACATGAGGTGGGGCGTGAGAGATGAAGCAACTACTGATCATATGACCTCAGAACTATGTATGAAAGAATTGAAATTGTGCCAAGACATTTCTACTGGACCTAGTTTTATTGTAAGTTTGGAATGCTGGTTGACAATTTTCTTAATCTCTTGATGAAACATTTTCGAAATCTTAAGCCCTCTCTCTCGTTAAATTTCAGTACTCAGAACTGGATTAAAAATTGCGTGCGGAGGAGAGGTAAATATTAAGGCAGCAATTGTATTTCACCCTCCTCCAAGGATGCAAATCTGTGAAGAGCGTCGAAATGTTGTAATTCTTTTCCATGTTATCAAAAGAGTAATATTAAATTTTTCTTCCTCTACGATTCCAAATTGGGGATAGTTATCGGGAAAGTGTGAAACAAATGCAGTATACCCTAGTTCAGTGTGACCCTCAATAGACAGGAAATAAGCGTATTATTTAGCGGGTGTACCACTAACCGGATGCTTTAATTGGGTTAGGAAATCCATGGGACCAGAGAATTCCGTACTAATAAACGGGCATTCCGGTGTATCACTTAACGAGAGCATACTGTGTTAATCTAACATTAAGATTTTTTTGGTGGAGGCGTCATGTTTTCTGGTGCCGTTTTTATTCGCCGGAAATGTCTGGCAAGTGGCATTCACTTCCATTTTTCTACCACAAGCACTTACTGCTACTGCTCATTTTTACTACATTTTTCTTTTTTTATAAGAATAATCAACTTCGATGAAGCCTTCTTAACTTTGTGACTTATAAGCCACAGCATGTTCTTAGCATGTTCTTAAGTTAATTTTTATGAAAACACTCTACGTTGTACTCTCACCTCACCAGTTAAAGGCATATTTTACCTGCTTGCTTTAACACGTCATCTTTCTAACTTCCAATTCTCTCCCAAGAGCAAAAAAATAGAACTTTTTGGTCAATGAAGCCTTATGTTATTACGTTATAAATGTGTATTGTTCTAAAAGTTGATCAAATTACAGAATTCTTTCCCGCTATTGAAAAAAATCGGCTTAATAACATGAACTTACCGGTTACTTTCGTTTGAAAACCGGAAAATAACGAGCATCCCGTGTCTATTTTACAGCCATTCATCTTTGTTTTTGCAGACTTTCCTATCTCACAAATACGGTTATAGACCTTTCCCACCGAAGATTACTGCTACTGAATTTGAAGCCATATTCGATGTCATACCAGAGGAATCAGACAGAGAACTCCTTCAAAAATGGTTCTTAAAAGATGAGAACATCTTACCTGCAACATACGTCCTACAACCTATCACAGAGCTTCTCCCGAACTATGGAAACCAAAGTTCGACGAAGGAGGAGCGCTCGAAAGCCTCTGGTGAATGGTGGACGGCGTTTGAACGGATGCAAGTTGTCTTCCGTGCGGCTGCTGATCAGTTATTCAAGGAGGAGCCTAATACTCGTTGGAAGTATTACCAGTCAGGTAGGAGCCTTAACTACCAAACATTTTCGTCTGACAAATTGTCACATTTGGACAAAAATCGTTTTTTTTTTGCTTTGCTCTACTAATGAAGTAACAGTTAGAACAACGTTATTTGGACGTTATTTGGACGTCATTTGGACGTTGTTCTAACGTCGAAACGTCAAAACAACGTTGTAGTGGTGGGAAAATGTGGGAGGACGTCGTAATTAAGATGTCTTAACATCATGGACTCTCGATCCAGATCTCTCGCTTGTCATTCTTATCTTTATTGTTATTTTGTTTCCACAGTAACCGAAGATGAGATACAGCGCGGCATCATCAACACAAAGAATCCTGCAACGCAGTGCTGGTGGTTCAAACGCAACATCACTGATGTAAAGGAGCATCTGGAAGACAAAGTGGCCAGAAACTTCATCGATAAACTCGGCGCAAAGCTTGACGAAGAGGCTGTCGGGTTTACAGAAGAGCTGAAGGAGACGAAGATACGTAGCCAACTACCTGAAGAGAACATCAGTGTGTATGAGCTCAAGTGGGAGGCTGAACACGGCGTGAATCCTGATTCCTCTTGCGAGCATCGCCAGTACATTGATAAATTGTGTGATGATTTCCTTCGTACTTTGAAACGGATGATTGATAATGGTGTCAAAGATAGGTGGGCTCTTTTTTGATATACGCACGTGTATTTTTATTTTAGTTAAATTACCCTCCTTTAGGTAAGCGGGAAACTTCCAAACGCCGAGAGATTTTTGAATCTTGAATAACATTATTTATATCTATGGTATGATAATGCTAGTCAAACATGCAATCTTTGATCAAGATGTTTGGCTCATAGAACGAATAACAAGGAATTCTTTTGAAGTTATATAAAACTATACTGTTTGTTACATTTTTATAAGAAACTGCGTTTATGCAACCTTGAGAGCACAAAGTGGACGAAATTAATAAATAAATAAAAATTAAATAAATTTAGAAAGGTTTTTATAGTTTTGTATGTTTTTTTTTGTTTTTTTGAAAATTTAAAGCAATTTGTAAGAAACTTGAGAAGCCTTGAGCATTGAGAAGCACTTATATCTTTAGCAACCTCAAGGGCTTTACGTCCAATTAACACACAACGTTACGTCAGCTGGGCGTGTTTTTGCATATCGGTGGTCAAAATTTTCACAAACAAAATTTCTTTATAGACAAGAATCTGACATAGACGACGAGCTGGTAAAAGAAATATGTCAGCACTCTAGCATGTGCAAGGAGAAAAGTCGAATTTTCCATGGACGAAAAGACGTCATTAACCGTATCATATCGTACATCGGACGTGACGATGATTCCAGTGACGCCCCGTTAGTCGTGCACGGAGAGTCCGGATGTGGTAAAACCTCTGTCATTGCCAAAGCAGCTGCTCTTGCCAAAAAGAAGTACCCGGATCGAATACAAGTTGTCCGGTTTCTCGGTACCACGGCGGAGTCGTCCACCATTTCAAGGGTTTTGAAGAGTATTTGTAATCAGATACAAAGGACGAATGAAATACCACTGGATGTATCTAAACTTCAGGTAGAATAAGTTCTAGAATAAAGCATGCATACGACTCTAATTGGAAAGTTAAGCAAAAGGCAATACCTTATCGGAAAAAAAGTCGGCAAAAAGTGACCAAATTTTTGTTAAGTGAAGTAAGTATTCTTTGCCCACCAACAATTTTTACCGATATTTTTTATCCGACCAAACCTTTTTTGCTAATTGACTAATTTCCATTATAATTTTTTTTTTGTTATTTCCATTTGAAAAATAGTTTAAAAATTCAAAATTTCCTGGTCATCTTTTTTTGTCGATAAATTCGATTTCTTTTACCCATTTGTTTACATCACCCAGGTATAGGACGTATGACACTACGATAAATTTTGACCTTGTAACGGCTTCAATGATAATCGAACTTCCGGCCCTTTAAATCAAAAGGTCATGGTGTAAAAAGTCCGATGTGTTTTTACTAATTTCAATCTTATTTACAGACATTCAAAGATCAATGCACACTATTCGAAACTTTAATAGAGAAAATAGAGGACCAAGGTGATAGAAAATGTATCATCTTCTTTGACTCGATTGACCAACTATCTCCAGAGGACGGTGCATTCCTGATGAGATGGTTGCCGAGAGCAATACCCTCATGTTTTCGAATCGTCATCTCTGCACTTCCCGATGAAAAGTATAGTATCCTGAATAACTTGAGGGTACGTTTTTTATCTTTATTTATTGAGCGTTAGTAATTAAACGATCACAGTCTATGTATCGAACACAGTCTATGTAGCGTGCAGTCTTTTCCGGCAAACTGCATGGCATTAGAAGAGTACTTGTTACAGCGTCGATTTAATGCTTACTAGTTCTAACAAACTTATTTAAATTTCTAGAGACAAACAAACTCGAATAGGTTAACTTTTATGTTTCGAAACGAAATCATTGATAACAATCTGATTAAATCTGAAGAGACGATCCTGGACATCTCCGGAGGAGAGTAAAAAAGTAGTTGAAAAAACCTTAAGATAATTTATTTCTAGCTCTCTTTCGCAGATGTTTGACGAACCCTAGATCTGGCTCTATGATCTCCATGAAATAGAAGGAAATTATGATTTGTTAGGATAAAACTTTCTCTTTGTCTTGTATGAAGGGAAGAGTGCCTAAAGATAACTTCGTTGAAGTAGTAAAGCTACCACAAGATACTGCCAACGCCATACTGGGCGCTTGGTTAACCGACTCCAAGAAGAAACTAACTGACCAGCAGAGCTCGCTGGTGATGAACGCGTTCGATCGGACCCCACTACCGTTGTTCCTGAAACTCTCTTTCGACCAAGCCACCAGATGGAAATCGTACCAACAAATCGACTCCATCTCGCTAAAAGCGAATGTGAAAGATTCTATCAATAAGCTTTTCGCCGATCTGGAGCGAATGCACGGCAAGATGTTGGTGAGCCACTCCCTTGGTTTGATCACCTCTTCCAAACATGGTCTGTCAGATGCAGAGATTGATGATATCCTTTCGATTGACGATGATGTACTGAATGATGTGTACCAGTACTGGGTGCCACCTGTCCGACGGATTCCATCTCTGTTGTGGATCAGGATTAGGAACGATCTAGGTTCCTACATCGTGTACAGGGGTGCTAGCGGCGTACTGGTGAACAACTGGTATCATCGTCAGTTCATTGAGACAGCTCGGGAGAGGTATATACACGGTTTTTTTTTTAATCACACTGTATCGCCAAAAAAATATCGCGCTTGCTTACGCTCGCCTTAAACATTCGAAATGTATTGCTTTATTAAGCTATAATCATTTTTAATCATTTTTAAAGTTCTTAAAATAGTTAACTTGCGTTGATTGTTTCGGCTAATATTAAGCCTCGTCAGTATGTCTAGGAAGTCAATCATTCCAGACATAGACAATCGGAAGAAAAAAAGAATGAAATTATGAGGATACGTAAAGAGAAAGATTTAAAGTAAGATAAAGATGAAGAACATTTTCAGAAGGAACGGAAGGGACCTTCTTTTTTTACTCAAACAAGGTGAATGAGTATTATGGGAAGTACTCATCACAAGAGGAACAAAATGATTTGGAACAAAAAAAGTGGATGTTGAAGGTTTCAAAACAGAAAAATAATGAGACGACAAAATAAGATTTATCTCAGAAAGTTATTAAATACACACCTATATTTGATATCTCCAAAATCTGGATAATAAACACGAACATTAGTTTTCATAATTTCCGATAAGGCTAGTATGGATATAAAAGAAGACCAAACATCAGCAGATCATATGTTAATAGCCTCTAGTTCAAGAAATTTCACAGAAGACAAACTTTATGAATTAAATGCTGCATCAGGCAAAGAAATTACTAAAATTTTCTTCAAAATAAGATTGTCGTGCTCTCTTTCTTTAACGAAACGAGTTAACAATAGCTTTTCTTTTAATTTATTAAACTCACTGTTTAAAAACCCTCTATTGTTGTTTTCCAAAGCTGCTCTAATATTAGTGCGGAACAAGTTCTGTCATTTCTTAAATATACGTTTACCGATCATGGGCTCGCATTACTTCAATCTTTCGAGGCAGAAGTTGCGGTACCGGTAACGCTTTGGCTGCTTCTGTCTTTCCCGCAAGGTAGCTTCTTCCTTGCATTGGTCTCAGCGGTTGATGCTATTCTTAGCAATGGTGATGTTTACAAACCGCCGCGTTCTTATCGCGAGAAAAATATTTAATGGATGAAGGTTAGGCCGAAGTGTTTTTTATTGAAAACAAAACCGCGACGTGCGAAGAGAATCAGCACCCCTCGCGCGCCCTCGATCTTCTGCCGATTTGCGATCCGCGCCAAACTTAAACGAATTCACACCCGGACAAGGGCGGGACAATGGAATTGATTTTAAAAGAGTAAAAACCGTTTATTTAATAGCAATAAAAAAGCTAAATATAACTTCTGCTAAGGCAGAAGTAGCAAAACCCTAGATACGCCCCTGAAAATGGTAGCTATCATCTAAAATCTATTGGTCGAGAATATGAAGAATCAGCCTCCCACTTGATTCGTTCGACGAAAAGTAGAGACCACAAAATTTGACGATTTTTTCTACTGTGAGATTTTTTCGACGATCGTCATAAGAATTGTCTGGTGGAGATCAGCCTTAAAGACCTATTAATTAAATAAACCAAAAATGCGCTTCAATAGCTTCATTTTTTTCGCTTTTATCTCTATTTCCGATAAAATATTTATTATATAATTATTTTAATTTTAAATGTGTTTTTCTTTACTTTTTTTTTTTTAATAAAACAAAAGGTATTTGGAAGACGCCGATGAGAAACGCAAATTCCACCAACTGATGGCCGAATACTTTTTAGGTAGGTGGAGCGGTGGCACCCGCAAACCCTTCACTAACAAATCAGGTGAAAACGGTGAAGAGGACCGATTAGTGGCCGCACAGCCGAACACCTTCAAGAGCAAAAGCGGCGCTTCCGCCGACGATAGTCGCAATGGGGGATCTGATATTTACAATTACCGTAAACTCAGCGAACTTCCGCATCACCTGATCGAGACGAGAGACCTGGAGAATCTGAAGAAACACGTGTTATTTAACTACGAATTTCTCTTATCGAAATTGCAAGCTTTTGGTTACCAGGCACTGGTCGCGGACGTGGCAGAGGCCAGACAAGTCTACTCGGCCGATAAAGAGATTAAGACATTGCACGAGGTTTTGAAGATGAGTGCCAGGACGCTGTTAATCGACCCATTCCAGATGCCAACTCAACTACATGGCCGCCTCCTTGATAGCAACGTTTCTGAGAACATAAAGAAGTTGATGCATGACGCTTTCCATTCTGGTGCACCGTGTCTTATCCCCTCAAGGAAGTGTTTCGACGCACCGGGAGGCCCCCTGTTGCACAGCTTGGCTGGTCATATGGGTTCGATTGATCACGTGTCGTTCACAGAGGATGGGAAGAAGTTAGTTTCAGTTGGTATGGATTCAACCTTGAGGTATTTAACTTTCGAAGTATTTCGTATATATATTTTTTAAATTTTTCTTGTTTTGTTTTGGATTTTTTGTTGTTTTTCCCCATAGTGGGATTGTGTAACGTTCAATTTTGATTAAATAATTTAAATTTTAAAAAAATCGAATGATAGATTACCCCCTGGACATTTTTGCTTTCGGACTTACTGATAAAAGGGCCTTGTTTTCTTACACGCCCATTTGTTTTGCCTTTGAGACAATCCAAATTTTCCAATTTTCTTATCGCTTAAAAAGACTTCCTGTTGTATTTTGCTGCACAATAAAATCCTTTTATACCAAATTCATTAAACGAAATACCATCTTGGCGAACTACAAATTACAAAGATAAATAGACAATTAACTGGATAATGGCATATAAAGGGTTTATCAATAAAATGTAATAGAACATTGAGTTCAAATATTTTGACAAAATTGATAATATAAAAGTTTCCGAGAAAAACCAGAACAAAGCGTTATTACGACGTCATTTCAACGTTTTCACGTCGTGTGAACGCCCAATTGACGTCCATTGACGTCCATTGACTTCGTTTTCACATCGTGTGAACGCCCAATTGACGTCCATTGACGTCGTGTGGACGTCCATACAATAGTGTTATAACGTTGTGAGCTGACTGGTGAATTCTGCATCCCTCCCTAATCCCCATCTTCCCTTTTTTCTTTCACCATCAGGATATGGGATGTGGTTAGCGGTTTGGAACTACGTAGCACGCAATTAGAGACAGCTGGCAACCACGTGTTCACATACCAAAACGACACCTGTGCTATCGTCGCGTCCTACGCTAATCTTGTCGCATTGAACTTGCAAACTGACGAAGTATAGACTAAATAACTTTTCAATTTCATGAATATTTTCTTCTACCAGAGGTGGATTTAAGGGATCGGCAACATCTGCGAAGGAGAGTAAATGCAAGTTATCTTGTAGTGTTTCTCGTTAGTTTAAAGCCTTTTTTGCTCTCCTACATACGTGTTTGCTACATGTGTGCTCTAGGATCCACCTCTGGATATAGTGTAGACTGGATAAGTGAAACTTTCACTTTCAACATAAATATTTCAACAGATACTGATGCTGGTGCAATTTATTCTCTTCCCGGCCGGCACGTGACACCAGAATGACACGTGACACCAGAACTACGTTTTTGGGACAACAGCGTTGTAACGACGTCATTCTGACCGTGATTAACCGGTTGTTAATTAAGAACCTTAATTTAACAATAACTACATCTACAGTAGACTCTACCTCAAACAACTAACTCGCTATATTGCTCGGTTCATTTATCTGGCTACCCTAAAGCTAATTTACTCACGTAATCTCGAAAGGAAATTCCATTTTATGCCCTGTAATAACACTCCAGGGGACAATAAACAAATACCAAAAAATAATTAATTCCTTCTAGGAGTACTACAGTGAATACCTTTCAAGCAGTTATGGTAAATCAGTGGATATAGCACCGAATCGGAAGAATTTGGTGCTGCTTTCATCAGATGAGGTCACAGTGTTGAATACATCACAATTAAAACCGGTACGTTTATGGCCTATTGTAGTTGGTTTCGAAATAAAACTGCGAAAAGTTCGTTTACACGAATCTCGTGATGCCATTTTTTTCGTTGGTTTCATGTTCATTGCTCCTAAATAAATATAATGACTTTTAGCAATTATGTTTCAAATAATAATGACCTCATATAAAAAAAAGAAAATTAATTACTGCCCATATCATCTTCCTCTTGAGGTTTCAACAAAGTTTCTTATTATTAAAATAATCGTTAAAATATATTTTATATATATAGTGATAAAAGTTTCTTAACTCTTGAAGATTATACATATTTACAATTTTTTTAAACCAATAAGTTCGACTTAGCTGGACCTATTTCAAAAGTTGTGAAAATTCCCGTACTCTCCGAAAAAATAAGAAACATGAAAAAAGACTTCGTTTAGCGAAACTTTTTATATTTAACTTTTGACAAGCAAGTATACAAATAAATATAATATATATAGTATAATAGGAAACGTTCAACATTAGGGCCTTTACTGTTTTCTTATAAAAAATAAGTTATAAGCTATAACAATTTTTAAAACACAAATTTCTCTAAACGCCCTACTCGCCTGTTTGCAACGACTGTGGAATTCCACCTACTGGTTTTTGACATCGGAAGAGAATTTTTATACCATAATGCACTTCGGAATTTTGATCACAAACCTTTGAACCAAACCCTGTTCTGTTCTGTAAAATATTACACCATTTTCAACTTTGTAAGGAACAACACGGGATTAGATTGATGTGGCAGGGAAATCAGCCAATCAGATCACAAGAAAATTTTCCTATTGTTATAATTAGCCCGGATTCTTAGCGTGACAAGTAAGGCTATGTTTTCCAAAACTAAAAAATAAACATTGAATATCACTAGAATTCCCAGCAATGAAATTTGCAAGTCAGATGCGGATTTAGAGGGAAGGCAATATCTGAGAAGGAGAGTGGAAATAAAATGATCTTGTAGTGTTTCTCAGGTTATTATTGTCTCTGCTCTCCTACGTATGTGTTTGCAGTACTCTGCAAGAGATTCTGTTCCGTTGATAAAATTCTATCCCATTATATCGCAAAAAAAAACGATCTCAAATTCTACTGCATTTTTACTTTACGAAAAAAAAAATTGTTTTATTCGTGCAGGAAATCTCAAAGAAATATGAGGAGAAAGCTAAAGAAAATTCAACTGGTTTCTACGACATCGTATCAGTCTCGAATGAGTATTTCGCCTACACCAGAGGCAAGAACAAGGAATTTGTTTTACGTGGATTCTCTCATGATAATAAGAAGACAGTGAAGAGTCCGGACCCGTTCATCATGTTTTGTTTTACACCGGACGGTAGCGAGATTGTTGCGATCACTTCACCTGACGGGATAACTGTTGCCTACAAGAGAGTCATCCTTCGTTTTTTCAACGCGACATCAGGTTTGTTTTAAACGCAAATCACAAAACACAAGCACCCTTTACAGAGCACTTACTAAAAGTATCGATAAGTTTGAAAATAATAATGACGTCATTCGAGCATAAATCATGATAACATCGTTTTGGTTGTTTTCGGATGTTATTTATAAAATGAGTTTGCCCAACAGAAGTAGGTAGATAAAGTCTTTGGGAAAGTATTTTGATAACTTATCAATTTTAATCTTACATGAAAACGCGACGGCAAGTACACGATCTTGAATAGAATAGTTGTTGCAATGTGATTTGAACGTCAATTAAACATGATCATGTTCTGACAGACATTCGCATTGTTTCTCGTTCTTGCTACCTACAAGAATTTTCGACGTTTCTTAATGTAAATCGTCTAAGGCAATACAGTGACAACACTTACTTTTCAGGGAATATTTCAAGAACGATGAAAGGAAAAGACACCCACACAGTTCTCATGTGCTTTGATGCGACTGTGTGTAAAATGCCGAACAGGCTGGAATTAATTTGGCCTACATTGATGCAAATCAATTTCTGGAACCTGGAGACTGGAGAGGAACGAAGAGCTTTACAGTCGGTGAGTCTGCTTTAGAATTTTAATAATAAGTGTACTACCATGACAATACATATCACCCCTTAAGCCATGATGAGCCTTTCAGAATGTAATACCGGACAGAAAGTGACTAAAACTTTATACTCCTGAAAAAGCTCTCTAAATTCTCTTTCTAAAGAACACGAAATCTCTTCACTTTTTAATAAGTTAGTATCTTTCAATTAATTTCATGTTTTCCAATCCGCAATCCACCTCGATAATAATCACCTTTAACTGAAGGCTAGAAAAAAGGAGTGTTTCCTTCACGTTTATTTCTACCATTTTGTTGTTTTTTCGATCAGGGTTACCAAGGTAGCCAATACCGACAAGCCGTTTCTGGTGACGGAGAAAGCTTGGTTATTGTTCCAATGGATTCGAACAACACACCATTGCAAGTTTACGATATGGATGCAATAGAGTTCACAGTGGTTGATGAGTCCGACCTCAAACGAACTGCCATCGAAAAAGCAAGTGCTTACGTAGGCGAAGGTACGTCGAACGTGATTGTATTCAGATTCTCTTTTATTTAGAACGACCTTGTATTGGCGTTGAAACAACGTCGTTTCAACATTTTGAGTTGAGGTTGAAGTAGCATCCCAGCCAGTACACGACGTCAGAACATTTCGTTGTCCTGTCCTGCCTGAAAGATGTCAACTGAACCTTTTTTTTACAACAAAATAATGTAAAACCCTTTGTTTTGGATTCCCTTTGTTAAATTTAGGATTAGGTTCAAGAAGAACAGTTAGAATTTACCCTTTATGTTTTATACAATGCCACCATAGAAAACGAGGAAACAAGCAAAATGTTCTAGTAATCCTAATGAATGCGTTTCGATTGTTTAATTCGTACTTTACTAGGTGAACGAGAGATGTACCTATGTTTAAGCAGTCCCAACATTGCTATCTCCATAACACCAATGGATCCTGTCCTAAAGATATGGGATTTATCAACCAAAACACAAGTCAAAGAATATCGTATTGAAGGTTTGTTTTACTCTTTTAAGTTTTTAACCCATTGTACTCGTTTACTCGCTACTAGTCACCAGATCCCTAATTCCCGCGATTCCATAATGGCGGGCGGGAATGTTAGATAAGTGTATTAAATAGTGAATTTTTTCTTAATTTCGCACTTGTGTAAAACTCGCAGTTGTTCTTACATATCTTTAATAAAAACAAGAACATTAGGGTACGCGAACACGATTGTTAAACACAAGTGCTTTCAAAGAGCGTTTTCACTTTATGGGCCTAAATTGATCCAATTTAGCTACAAAAAGCTAATAAATTTGATAAATAATGACGTCATTTTATTCAGCACAGTCTAATTAGACACTGTGCAAAATTTCATCAAAATTCGGGCACTTTCACTTTCAAATTTCGTGCATTATTTACATGGTATTAAAAATCCTATTTCGAGCGTCGTAGCAGGAGTAATGCTATTTCTCGTGTTTATTAGAATACTTTTCACGTGACATCAAAAAGCTAATCCTAATTCGGTACCGGTGTTTTCAAGAAATTTGACTTCTTCACTTTTCATCACTAGGAATGTACCCGACCTCAGTGATGCTGTTGGATGATCATCGAGCGTTGATTTGGGAAATGGGCAAGAAAGCTGTTATCTTGGTTGACTTCATCAAAGAACAGATTCTATGGCAGACCGACTTGAAGCTAGCAGACGACGCTGCACCAACGTTATATTCGAATTGCTGGGTTTATGTTCGACCGAACGATGAGTTGGTGTTATTTGCTAAAAACTCGACTGATCTCTTTATAATCGATCTAAAAACAGGTACGAGAGAGGGAGACGCAAAGTTTTAAGGACTCATAGTGTTTATAAACTACTTAATTTCTTAAACCGTTTTTAGTTATGCAACAATTTGAAAATAACGTAATACACTTGATGTGCTATGCTAACTATTTCGCTTTTTTTCTTTTTCAGCCTCAAATGTCCTTATTTAATTGTTTTTACACAAAATTTACAAAATAGGCTTTTTTGAATTCTGATTTGTTTGTCCGGTATTTAGATAATAATACTGGTTCTTGTTGTGCTTTATGTAAAAAGAGAAAAATATTTTTCCTTTTTTTTTTTATTTCATTTCTAAATTCAATTCGTTCTCACTAATTGTTAAAGATATTCAGGCTGAGCATGTTTGTAGTATGTTCTTATAAAAAAAAACATGTATCTTTGTAAATCGTAAAGCTATTCTACTGTCCTATACAATTAAACTAACGGGTATTGGATTCCTCTGTTAGGCTGTATCAACTCATTTGTAAAATATTTTTCTTCACAGGAAAGAAAGTTGGCCAAATAAAGACTGGTTGGAAAAACAAGGGACTGCACATGCTTTTCAATAAAGATGGAACGTTAATCATGTCAATGGAGGTAGACCAGAGCAATCATACGAAAGTTATGCCTCTTTGTGTGTTTGATGTTCTGAATCGAAAAAAGGTCTGCGAGTTGAAGAGAGAAACTTCGTTCCAGTTCTCGCCAGATTCTTCAGTGTTAACAGAAGATGGAAAATATTTTCTTACATGCTCTGAGGTAAGTTTTTCCTTTTTATTTCTTCTCTCATAAAAATGGTTTTTTTTTTGGGGGGGCGTGTTCAGACTGAACCAGTGTAATCCAGAGAAACCGTAAAATAAAAATTACACAAATCCAATTATTTTCCGATTACAGGATCGCCAAAAAATTGAGGTTTGGCAAACGGAGCAAGGTAATCTCCATGAAACCATCAAAATGTCGGACAACGAAAACGATTCAGTAGGAATCCAAAGTTTTACGGCAACGTCTGAGGGAGGGCTCATCTTGGTCTCCATCGGAGGGAGTATCTACGTGAATGAGGAATTCAAACAGATAATTGCACTTTACGTATTTGATTTGAGCACCAGAAAGAAAATCACAGTCATCCCCACCTACGGTTATGCTAGGCTCTACCAATTCTCTGGTGACACCAGTCTAATGATGACCGATGTCAAGCCTGGAGGCGATTATATCAAGTGCCTGGACCTATTCGATCTATCGAAAGCGAAGAGTGAAGGGAAAGTAGAGCTAGCGGCGTCACTAAAACCGGAGACAGATGCTAGGTTCAACTATCTGACGCCCGATGGGAAGATGGTGTGCTTAGGTTTGGCTGGTGTTAGTGGAGTTATCTTCTTTGATTTTGTGAAAAATATAAAAAAGAGTGGAATTACAGGAACTAGAGATGGAGAAGTGAATGTGGAAACAGTAGCAACAGTAGATCTGACATCAGCTTTGGTTTGAGGCAAACGAAGGTTGTGTGTATTAGAAAAGCAAATAGTAGCTTTAAATTAATAGTAGGATATTTGGGGGAAAATTTAACCTATAGATAATTTTCAATATTTTTATTGGCTTAGCCGACCTAAAGTAAGAGATAGCAGATAATACGACAGCTGCTTTACTCGTATCGGTATTTTTTTTGAACGCCTAATGAGTCAAGTGTGCAGATCGGTTCGCGTTTTTCGAGATTTTCTTACAAAGATATATTGTTGTTTTTATTGTTGAGACACAAAATAGGG
The DNA here is from genome assembly GCA_031834005.1 of Dendronotus venustus. NCBI lineage: Eukaryota > Metazoa > Mollusca > Gastropoda > Nudibranchia > Dendronotidae > Dendronotus > Dendronotus venustus. Next base: position 25,178 of record JAUEKX010082113.1, read on the forward strand.
CTATCAACACCATCAACACTCCAAGAGCGTGATCAGTTTTGAGTGAAGCGTTTGCAGTGAATAAGTTCATGAGGGTTTTGTTTATTTTGTAAAATTCATTGTTGTTGTTTTTGTTGTCAAGGTAATAGTACGTTTTTACTATACCACAAATTATTATAAAATATATAATATATAACGTATCTTAATTTACTAAATATTTAGCTGCCATAAATGTACACACTTATATATATTAAGTATGAGCTGTGGCCGAGTGGTTAAGGCACTCGACTCGTAACCTGGTCACAGTTGCGAGGATAACCTCTCGCTGCTAATTGCCATAGGTTTCCGTTGTAGGTGTTGCGCAACGAAGGCAGG
>JAUEKX010082114.1:0-12794 GCA_031834005.1 Dendronotus venustus
ACAAATATTCAAATTAGCAACATTTTTCGTAGTAGTCATTTCTGAGACATTCATTAATTTAGAAACATTAAAATTTTTAATGACGTCATTTAATTTAGGGAAATTACCTTTTTGATGATGTCAACAAATTTTAGATGCTCTTAATATATGATCGATAAATCTTAGATATTTTGACTATCTGAGGAGGTTGGTTAATATAGCGTACGCATACCATATTTTGACTATCTGCGCAGATAATTAATATGTCGTGCGCGCACATTGCACCAGAACCCCCCCCCCCCCAATTCTCTATCTCTAGAGGTGTTCTTCAATTTACTTAGCCTCCTGACATCGTGTCTGATTTGAGCTCTCTGGCAGCTGCAGAAAAGATAATATGCAGAACACCTTCGTTGGCTGCTTCGAAAGAAGCAACTTTATGCTGCTATTTACTATCTGTAATTTTATGTCCGGTTTACGACAGGTTGTTTTGACAATTCCTAAAGCTTTGCACGCAAGTTGGTTTATTTCTACAATTTTTTTGGGTCGCAAAAAAGGGCTGAGAAGGACAGCATTTAGTTCCGCTTCTGGAAGTTTGACACAAAAATAGTTTAATTTTCTATATTTGCCGTTCGTTATTTTTATTCAAGATAAATATTATTTAAAAAATTAAAGAAGAATACATACCAAATTTATATTAATTCTAAAAACTAAGAGACATTACTTATGATAAAATTATTAGTTAATACTTAAAAATTATAATGATGAAAACGGTCCTTACTAAGATAATAAATCTATTTATATTATAATTTATATATTTCTTGTTTATTTGTTAGTAAAGCTGTTTGTCACGGGGAGTTAAGTATCATTTATGGTATAAATAAGAATATATTTACTTTGTGGTGTAGTCAATGTTTATCAAAATATTTAGTCTATGTCAGGCATATTGTTGTTCTCTTGTGTATATATGTCAAAATGAGAGTATGGGGATAATTGATTTTTTTTGTAGAATGTCAAATAAAACGAACAATCACAATCTCTGAAGTGCTTTCTCTAACTTGCGTACTGCTTTCTTTGTTTTTGTGATCAAGCTCTGCACTTCTTTCTCCTTCTCTTCTCGGATTTGATCAGCGCAGCACGTCGAGAGGGTTTCATAGAACAAATACTGACACTTCTGGACAAGACGTGAAGGAGCTAGGTTGGGAGAATAGAGCGCGTCCAGAACGCGAATGTTATGTTTTTCCACTGTGCAGTTCTCGTAGCCGTTTCGAGCCATCTCCTTACCTAACGCACAACAGTTTTGTTCAGATGGCTTGCGGAACGTATATGGAGTTTGATGATTTAAGGTTATGATCGTGCCTGAAATATGATCAGATATTTGTTATATAATTATAAAATATGGAACAATAAAATCTATATTAAAAATAGTAAACTTTAGTTTAAGTTCGAAGGAAATACTCGCCAACACGGCTACCGTCAATAAAAATTACAATTTCCTAATTTGCCAATATTCGTATCCCTTTAATTATTTGGGTCTCAAGTTTCGTGTCTAAGGATTGTTTATGTATGGATAAAGAAATACCACTGTCAGTTTCATTACAACAAAATCTCGATAAAGTTGTATGTTCTCTGGCACCAAACAAACAATAAAATTAATGCCACCGTGAAATTTCATTTCAGTTTAGGGATTTCACAATCACAAAATAATTGATTATATGACGTAATCTATCATCTAAGAGCCTCGTGCCAAAATATTTCATCATACTACTCACCAATAGTACTCGGTCTTGCCTGAAGAATCTTCAACAGCGAAAAGCAGTAGAAATATACAAAGGTCTCGATCTTCATGCTGGTATTGGATCCAGTATGTAGTATGCCAATAAAAACAAAAAACCAATTGGAGAATTTCTTTCTTTAAAAATCTTCTTTTGCTTCGGATGATAAGCTTTTTCCACATTTGATGCACTGTATATTTAACAAAATTCGGGCCCTTTTTATAGCAAATGTCAATCTATTGATGAAATGTTTAATGATGTCATTTTAAATGAAAGTAACTAATTTCAGTTGGGTGGACTCATCAAGACCCATTAGGTGGTCTCGCGTAGTTGGTCAAATGAACAGTTAGGGTTTCTCTTTCTTGTTATAAATGAAACCAACAGCTATGCAAAGTCTGTCACACACAATATAAACTGTGATGAGTGGTCTTGTTTACTGTACAGTAGTTTGGAACCTCTTAAGAGCATTCTTGTATGCATCAGTCAGTCAGTACAAAAAAAACTTAATTACATAAATTTGTCAATAAAAACTTGAGAAAAAAATGTGAGATGTGTTGGAGAGATAGGAGAAAAAAGAAACAAGGTAAGAGCGAAAGTGTTCTTTTGTCAAGAGCTTATTTCATTGTGACATCTTTTTTGTATAAACAAACATTTTTTTTTTTGAATGGAGGTGTATATGATGAATATATGGCGACCACCAATCTAAACCACTATGTCCATTCAACTCATCTAAATTATGCTGAATTCTAATTGAGAAAAAGAAAAAAAATGAAAATTTCAATTAATAAAAGTTTTTTCTTTCGTATTTTCATTCACGAATTCTTCTAGTGGGGCATACCTCATACTGCTCTTTATGGAGAGGGGGTAGGGGGTGATGACGAACAAGTAAACATAACTTTTGTCATCTTAGCGGAACTGGAAAATGACTAATTACGACTCCTCCAACCACTCCTCAAGGTCATATTGTAGCTGTAACATTCTTTAGCTTAGGGAAATATATTTTATGAAATTTTAATGTATTTTAAATTTCAAATATATCTAAAATATGGATCTATTTTTGCCAGGCGTAACAAAAAACCTTTAATTTAATTAACATTAGACTTTCTGATAATGGATGCTCGATGGTTGCGTATTTCACGGTGTGAATTAATTTTATAAGAAAGTATACTTCGAGTAGAAAGGAATTAATTATCGAACATGTCATAATGTTTAACAAAATTACAAAACTCCATTGCTGATGAAAAGTCTTTTTTGATTTTACGTTGGACCAATTGGATTCGAAAACTTCGCAGTTTAAAAACATATCCCCTTTGCACGTACACGTTTAATGGTTAATTGTTTTCATGGTTTTTGTTTTTTATTATGACTAGAAACTGGAGTAAAGTGATGGCAAAGAGCTTACTTAAGTCCAAAAACAAAAAATGCATAAATAAACAAAATGCTACTTACATGAACTATTCACTCGATACACAATCTCTAAATTTAAAATCTACCCAATTTAAAGATATGTCTTTTGTTAACGCATGCATTATATTTCATAAGCAACATACCATAGTTGAACCTGAATTTGAGTCTTATCATTATCCTTTAACTAAAGTAAATACTAAAATACTAGATAACTAATGTATTGTTTACCTAAACTAGTAATAGAGCCCAACTCTTCTAAAATTAACGCTGGATGGCTGAAATTGAGCTTGAAATTTCAGTAGTTCAATTAAGCTCGGTTGATTTTTTTGTTATTTATCAAGGGATTTAACACTTTAAGTGCCAACAGCTTTTTTGGGAAATGCAGTTTTTAGGATTAAAATTTCAGTAGTAAGTTTTAATTTCAAAAAGGTCGCTAAAATCGTTGTGTTTTTTCAAAACTAAACATTTAGTTAATTACCTTCCAAATGGGTATAATTGATCGACCTTTGTTTTGAAGTGATCAAAAGTTACGGCTTCCGAAAGTAGACATGGTACTTTGAACTCCAGATGTGGATCCTCCATATTGACAATATAAGGGTGATAAGAACTTTCAAACAGTTTATTTTTCTCATAACATAACAAAACAAACTTGGGAGGTCCCTCGAATCTAATGTTCATTATATGAACGTGCGTATTTGTATATTTATTGTAAAAACTTTCATGAGAATCTTTTGATAAATCTTTGTGAATAAAAAAAGTTAGAAAGACTTTAGGTGTATAAAATGACAAATTTTTGTCAAATGGATCAAATCATACACAGAATTCAGTAAAGCAACAAACGGGATATTTTAATATTTTATTTTATTCTAATTAGACTCCATAAAAGTTGAACAAGTCAGGGAAATAATAAATATAGGGCTCATCCCTAATCGATCACAGTTACTTCTATAAACAAATTGGTATAAAATAATTGACAATTATCACTCTATGATTCTCCAATCCAACACCCGTATTCCCAATTTATTTTCCGAAGTTTTTTTTTCTTCAAAATAAAAAAAATATTAAAAACTGATACGTAGTAGATTTAGTTTATGAAAAAAAATATTTTTCATCAAAGAGAAAGAAGGTAACAGAGAAAAATCTAATAAATAAAAATCCCAACAGGAAATACAACAAATATACAATACAAAACATTTAAAATTTGAATACAGTGTTACATCATACAATATTATCAAACATAACTAAACTAAGATTCATTGTCAACCGACGGTTTCTCATCTGCGATCATCACGCTATTATCTGAAACCACATCATCGCTCTCTAATGAAATCGTGGACGCGCTCTCTGCTTCGGATCGCTTAAGTTCGGTTTTAGCGAAAGTTACGAGAGCCGTAGAGATCACATAAAAAGCAAGGATGATGTATACTGTGGTCAGTGGATATCCTTCTTCTACTAAAGCACCGAACAGGAATATGAAAACAAAACCATACAAGTTTCCCAGCAATAGTATGACCGTACTCGAAGTGCCTTCTGGGACTGGTGACGTCATTTCCGCTGCTTGTTCAACACCAGATGCGAAATACGGAATACCCACGGTTCCGTATAGAACATAAACTGTGAATAACAATTGAAAGTTTTTGGTTTGTGTAAGAATAAGTGTAAAAATTAACCAGAACAACATTGATCCGCCATTTAGAAGAACAGCAACCACCTTGTGGTGGGCGTACCGATCGAGGTAGAATCCAATGATCAAACAACTAACAATGGCAGCTATATCACACGTGAATCCCATCCAACCAATCAAATGCTGAACCTCCAGCTCAACACCGTACTGCCAACTAACCAACTGTGACATGATAACGGATACAGCCACAAACAAACCAAAATATATCCCATATGCCTGGGCCATCAAATGGAAATTAAAATCGTTGTACAGAGTTTTCAAACTTTCGTAAAACTCAAGATTTTTCTTTCCTTCGATGATAGAGGTTGGTGTAGGTGGATGCTCTCTGTAGAATAACATGGTCAATACGAAAATGATCGAGGCAGCTATTAAACGAGACACGAAGAAAAGCTTTAATCCTGCTAAAACTTCAATATCATCATTTGTCACTGGAATCATATGTGCTGGTTGCACAAATCCAACAGCAACTCCCATGATATTCATGAAAACACCAATAGACGTCGATATTCCTCTTTCATGTGGTGCAAACCAAATCGCTGACAGCTTGCCAGGAACTTGGATGATATTGCCGTAAGCAACAGCCGCAAAGAATTGACCAATCACAACAAACTGATAACTTCCTTGTTTGGATCCAGCGAACTGAATGGCCGTCGCTGCTGCATCTAATCCAGCAGCAACTGTTAATATCGTCCTCACGCCATATTTAGACATGATGTAAGCAGATGGCAAGGCTACAAAGACGTAAACAGCCATAAACATATTGGATAGCCACTCAATTTGTACAGCATTCACGCCATAATACGGTGCAACAGCATCGACGACAGGACTAAGCCCCATGAACATGGAGCCGTTCAAGAGTGTGGTCAACGAAAACAAGAACAGCATTAACCATCGTTGTGGATACACCTTCAGCTCAATTGGTGTATGTTGTAGAGGTGTCCTGTCCAGAGCTTTCAGGTGGCTAATCTCTTCCTCTTCTTCTTCTTCTTCTACATCTGATCCTTGAGCAAGTAGTTCTTTTTTCTCCTCGTTCAACATCTTTGACCAAACTAAACATTGAAACAGTTAATAAATTAATATGAAAACTTCTGAATGGTAAATATTGCAAAACGAAAAACAACACAAAAGTAGACGAACTCAAGTTCATTTTCGATGAATGTAATGATGCTTCCTATTTTAGTAGAAGTACAGTATACCCTCGATAACTCGAACCTCCACCAAGAAAATAGTTCGAGTTAGTTCGAGTTAGTGGGGGTTAAGAGAAGCTAATATTGAAAGATTCCAAGAGGAATTCAAAAACAATTCGAGTTATTGGAGGTTTCTGTTTTCACATAATCATGAAACGTGAATCGTTTCTGTAGATTGAAATATATATTAGAAGACGAAATCATATGATATTAGACGAATATTAAGCACACTAACCTCTAGTTCATATCTACCACATCTCTCAAAGAATTTGTGATTTCTTTTTTAGTAATGACTGCTTTAATATATTCAAATCTAAAAACAAACAAAAAAGCAACATTTATTTTGTTATCGAAAAAAAACAACCAAAATAAAATAAAACAGAAGTAACAGACAGTTAATAACTATTTTCTTAATTGGAGTAAACAATGTCAAAGAATAAAACATGAGGAAGCGCTCTTAATGTCATCACAGACTATCGTTTGATACATTTTTAAACATTCGACTCAATTAAAAAGATTACGAGTAGAATGAGAGCAAAACAATCAATACGAACGATCAGTAGTTATGATAATGTTCATAGGTTAATTACAGAGTTTATACGTATTGTATTGATTTCAGTAGTTTTACACATTATAGAATCTTCCATACCATCTAACAAAGCCTATAGTTATAAAAACTTATCAAAAGTACCAGAATAATGTGCAGTTTAGCAATATAAAGGTTGGCGAAAGTATACAGATTTATCGAAATCAAAACAATACCAACCAATTGAAAATCAAGACTAATATAGAGCAACCCTTTAATCGTTTAAAAAAAATCAAATCAAGCAGAAATATATATGTACTAGAAAATAAATTTAGTTTAATAGATGTTTTTTTTTTCCGAAAAATTATTAAAATACTAGTTTTTCTCTCTTAAAACTCACACACGAGGTTCCTCAAAAAGAATCTCTTGAAAACATTTAAAAACATGCTAAGCTGTCTGAAGATTTCAATAAAGCATTTTGTAAACTTTGTGGTAGGTTTTAAGTGCTTTATATATATAGTCTTAGCCTTATCGTTCTAATACAAAAAAGGTATGCGTTTTAAAATCTGATCTAGCCAGAGATAATATAACAATACATTATAAAAATATTCTTATAAAAAAAATCCTTTGTTAAAATAAATACGTTCAATTTCATAAAACCAATTGGTCAAAGTTTGAAGTGTTTGAAAATCAGCCTTAATAATAACAGCCTTAAGTAAGAAAGAAGACCTAAATTCGAGAGAAAAAACACAAAACTTCCCAAAGTTATTATGCGATCTCATTTATTTTATATTTTTGGTGCTATTTCAACAGTTTATCAACATCATAAATTGCCTTTGTAAAGTATTTCTTCAAAAAAACATGGCAAATTTTACACGACCAACACTATACTATAAAAACCTTTCACAAAAAAAACAAAAAGGTAAAACAAAACAAAAACAATAAAATTTCTCAGTTTGTAATATCGTGAAATATTTATAAAGGAAGTCAACTTCTCAAGAAAAAATAAAAGAAGATGTTATAAAAACTATAAAATAATAAGAAATATTAATTTGGAAAAACTACAAAAAAACATGAAATCGGACTTGATTGTTGTTCTAAAAATCCAAACTTCTTTAGAAAATATATTGTATTAATAAAATCATATTATAAAGTTTGTAAAACAAAGTGTTTAATACAAATGCATGTCAAAAAAGAATTGCTATAAAAAAATAATAATTTCAATTTTTATATTAATGCCTAAAGTGCCAATACACGCAGAGAAGGTTATTTCTTGACTTATTCTGGAAAATAAAAAAAAAACTAATAAATCATCGATTCAAGGTAATCATCGTCAGTTTAAATGCAATTTGAAAAAACAACGAATACACCAACATTTTTATAAGGGATTGTAATGGCATAAAGAAATTCAATGTAATTTGAATTATCACACGAATGGATAATAAATTAACTTTGAGCCAAAAAATAAGGCTCTGACTAGCAAAGATTGAGTTTTAATCTGTTGTTTGTTCAAAGCATATTTTTTATTCATGAAACGTAACCTTCTTTAGTGCATATAACAGTTTAATTCTGTATCTATAAATATTTGTTGATATAATGCATGCAGTTTCTTTTATAAACAACCATTTGGAACTTTAGTAAACAATTGATAGAAAAGTTGCATAACTATTGCTTATAATTTTAAAGGTAATAAAAAAATATATGCAGACCAAGACCCCTTTTAAATGAGCAAGGGGTTATTTTCTTCCTCTGGGCTGGTATTAATCGATCTCGAATGATTAGACTCAGCATCGTGGCGATTCAACCTCTGCTTACAGAAACACACCAAGACAAAACAAACAGCATACATTGCAATCGCAAAGTAGGCCGCCAGCGCCAAATGCCCCTTCTCGATCCAAGAACCCAAGAACAACACCATCAGAAATCCATACAGATTTCCCAGCAAGAGAATGATGGCGCTTGAGAGTCCTTCTGATATCGGGTAGGTCACCTCTGCCGAATACTCAATACCTACAACAAAGAATGGAGCACCGAAGAAGCTGACGAGGCAGTAAGTGATGAACAATACCACTGGTTTCTTCCATCTCACCAACGCGAATGTAAACATGGTCCAGGAGACAAGTACACCAAACGTCAACCCCAAAGAGCACAGTTGATAGGCTTGAAATTTATCGATAAGCACACTACACAGCAAAATACCGACAATCGCTGCAATGTCTGCCGAAAATCCCATCCAACCAATATAAGTATCTTCGACGAGTTCACTCACCATGTCGTTCAAGCAAGTCACGTAAAATAAATACAGTCCAAAATAGATGGCGTATGCTTGGGTCAATATCAAATAATTTTTATTCAAAGATAAGACTTTGACAGATTCGATCATTGTAGGAGATGACCCTTCCTTCTCGCTTTCTTCCATTGTTCGGATATTGCTGGCAGCTGCAGCGAAGGATGGAGGTAAAGGTGGTTTCTCCTTAAAGAAGATGTAGATCATGACCAGACATACAACAACAAACACTAAATGTGACAGATACATATTAAACAATCCACCATAGATGTCATCTGAGTTGTTTACATCAGGAACCATATACGATGGCTGCAAGAACCCAATTCCTAAGCCAAACACGTTTGCTACCATTGCAACACTGGTAGCTTTGGCATGCTCAAACTCTGGAAACCAAACTGTAGAGAGACGTACGGGCACCTGTAGGATAGTTGGAAAGGAAATTGCCGCAGCAGCTTGACCTCCCATAATGAATTTATAACCACCCCCAAAAACACCAGCGAAATGTAAACACGTGCCAATGGCATTCAAACTGGCCCCGATAATGACGAGTGATCTAAGTCCCAACGACGTCATGAAGTAGGCTGAAGGCAAAGCCATGAAAATATACATAAATGGGAAGATGTTACCAGCCCAATCAACTGTATCCTCCTTGACTTTGTAGTACCTCGAAATTATGTCGTTTATGGAGACAATGCACGTGTACAATATACCATTTGCAAATGATATGCAGGAGAATAAAAACAGAATGAGCCATCTGCGGCGGTAGACTTTTAGTTTTGGTTCTGTCAGGCTTTCGTCATCTACAACACTGTGAAGTTTTTCTGATTCGTCATCCATTCTTTTGCTATTTTGCTATTTGATCTAAAAAAAAAAAAAAATAAGAAACGGGTACAAACCTCTAACCTCGAAATTATACAAAAGAGCAGTCATGTTTTTTTGCAAAAGATGTTACATGTTATTGTCTGCTTTTGGGACAATATTATTTATACTTCCTTAGAGTTATCTTTAGAGAACATAAAAAGTTATTAGGGAAAAAAGCCTGCCTTTAATAAAATCAGAGGAAAATTCAGTAACTCGCCAAAAAAAGTCTTCCTCGGCTCAATTTTAATCTTTAGCTTTTTTATGATAATCTTAGCAACTAAAACTCATGGTTTTTGGTAGATAAAAAGGTACTTTTCTCAATGAAAATAGTTTAAGATATTTGGGAGTAAAAGTTCTTATTTCATTATCTTTTTGCTCTTATTCTATTATGTGAGCCATGTTTGCCTTACTAGTTTTAAAATATCTTTGTATATGTTAACAATAGATTTTTTAATGTATTAGTTTTGTTTTAACTTTAAATAACTTTCTTATCAACATTACACACATATACCTACATACACTTTTACTGTAAGACGAACCATTTATTTATGGAGTCAGGAAAGATATTGCTTAACAATAATAATAATTAATAAGAAACAATAAAATGTAATATAAAAAATACGGATAAAAAATTTATCTAGTGAAAATAAAATTGTCGGGAAAAATTTAAACCCTAAAATTTATAAAAAGAAATATTCGAACTTCATTACCAAAGAATATCTCATAGACTGTGTAATAATTACGGTGGTAAATTTTAGCCACAACTAAAAAAACAAAAGTTCTCAAAAAAGAAAAATATTCGCAAGAAAATAAAAAGTTTACTACAAATTAAAAATATTTACTTATTTTCCACCATTGTGTTTTCTTCTCTCCTGAAAATCCTTTGATGTAAGTGGTAAGATTCGATAGAAAGGGTAAAGTAACCACGTGTGAAAGACCAGTTTATTGGAAGAAATTTGTTTTGTACACATGGTACACATTATTTGTGCTAATTTTATATCCAAGGTGGATAGATCTTAATTTCATAGAAGATGGAATAAACCAAGAACTAAAGCAGGTTACTACATGATTATCGTCCAGATGATTATCAAAGTTTTATATGTATAGTTTTACTATAATGTTATATGTATCCTGTGTGCTGTTCTTATACGTACTAAGTATCTCCCAACTGACTCACTGTAATTGGAGCAAAACATTTTAACATTTACATGCACAATTACACATATAAGGCTGAAACACACTATGCTATAAGGTCTGTACAAAAAAACAACGTAAAGGAGAGCAAAGATAAAACTTTCCATATTCTATTTTTTTAGTTTATAAATAAATCTTTGTTTTTGGTGTCATAAATAACTTTCGATTTGTTATAAATGTTTTAATTCAGTGTCAAGACATGCTTTGACTTTGTTGCAAACTTTTGTTATTGTTGCGGCCAAGATAGGACACCGTAAATAATTCCATTATTACACGGCCAGAAGAGTAATATCATGATTCTAACTATATCGTTATGTAGTTATAACTTAATTTGTAGTTCCTAAGACAGAAAAAAAAAATGAAAATGGAAAACTTAAACATTTTCAAGTTGAATTTCAAGTTGAAAATACAAATAAAGTAATTAAAATAAATTTTTGTGGATCTTGCGGATATCCGAGAAACTAAGATCCCTAAAATTCATGCGAAATTTTACAATTATTGTCAAATTCCAAGAATGTTTTTATATTAGACTGTGATCTGAATTGTCAATTTTCACAGAAATTCACCGAATCATGGTGACTTACATAGAAGAAAAAATATAATATTATTAACTTTCGCGGGTACATATTTTCGCGGATCAAAATACTAGTTTTTTCTTTACAAGACGGTAAAAGAGCAACAAAACAAGATAACTTGCCAGAAACCAAACCACAACATAACGTCATTGTTTCGCAGAGCACAGAAAGGAAGAAACGAAGAGCAAACAAGTAATAAATATTGACGTTAGAAGATATATCTGGTTGTATTAATACGTGGAAGTTAAAAAAAAAAAAAATTATTCATCGTCTAATTCTGATTTTTTCGCGGGTATTTTTGGCGGTTGGCATCATTCCAAATTTTTCGCAGGTACCTATTTTCGTGAATGGAGGGAAAACTCATGGAAACCACGAAAATTAATCCCTGCGAAAGTTAATCCTATTAGAGTACCTAATATTAACAATGTTATAAGCAAACAAACATGGTGCCAAAAATATCTTTAAACTAAAATCTTTAAATTTTGAGTGACTAACGAAATGAATATGGTAATTTCAGTCTTTTTGCACAAATCTTCTTTGAATGAAGAGTATTTATGTAGAATTACCACAGACAAACAATTAATGAAATTGAAACTAATTCCTAAGTTAGAAATACTGTAAATTTAGTGAAAATACTGAAAAATCCATTACAAATATTATTATTTAAATTTCACAAAAATCATAAAAATTATTAGCCAAAGACACTGGCATTAATAATTTCTGTATCTCGATGGTTAGACTCCATGTTAGATCGTTTCAATTCAGGTTTAACAAAACAAATCAAAATAAAAGCTAATGCATACATTCCAAACACAATGGAACACACCAGCGTGATCATTCCCTGATCCACAAGATTGCCAAAAACCAGGACAGCCAACAGCCCAACAATATTACCAGCCATCAGAACAATACAACTTGAAAGTCCTTCTGGTATTGGGTAAGTGATTTCAGCAGCATACTCCAAACCAACCACAAAAAACGGAATGCCAAAAAAGCAAAGAGCCAAATAAGTTACATATAGCAACAAAGTTGTTTTAAAGTAAACAACAGTTGTACTATATGCAGCCCACATTAAGACAGTTGTAAATTTCAAGAAGATTGATGTTTTCTTATAATTCTTGTATTTATCAATTATTGCGTTGAACAGTAAAATGGAAATTACTGCCATAATATTTCCAAAGAATCCAATCCATCCAATATTTGATGTAGATGTTATGTCAGAAGACAGCTCATTTAAGCAGGTGGTGAAAAAATTGAAAAGACCAAACTGTATACCAAAAGCAACAGTTAAAACTATAAAGTTTTTGTTTTTAAATAACAAC
>JAUEKX010082225.1:0-12792 GCA_031834005.1 Dendronotus venustus
GGACGTCAAAATAACGATATTACGACGTCGTCTCGTGACGTGTTTCTAACATCTTGTTAACGTCTTGTGTTTGTTGTCGTGTGTTTTAGCCTGAATGTCTGTCGAAGCTTTATATTTTTATCTAGCCACAAAAATAATAAAATTCGATGCTAAAACAAAATATGAAACAATATTAAGGACTTATAGTTATTGTTCGTTATTTTTTTTTTTTTTGTAGAAAGAAAGCAAGACATTCATCACACCTGATAATCTAAATGAAAAAATCTTAGAAGCTCTGGATACCGAGGTGAACTATAACTTTGCTCTGAAACCTAATGGAGAGAAAGTCTTTTCAACCAAACCACCTGGTAACCTAGATGGATGGAAAGGTGCCAACCCGAGTGCGTACACGTTGGGTGGGATCCAACCAGGGAGTGGTGAATGGAATTTTATTTTTAAATCACACAAACCTCCCGAGAGTACAATGGAGGCAGAAAATAAGGAAAAGTGAATTTTTATTGTTTATGTAAATTTGATATATATATTTTTTTTCTCTGCTATATTAGGTTTGTCTTCTAATTATATATAATTGATGCATTGATAATCATTATTTTTGTTCTGCTTGAACTTTTAATCTTTTCTTTTGGTGCCTTGTCCAGAGGTGGATCTAGAGTGCTTCAATCATCTGTGGAGGAGAGTAAAAAAAGTAGTTATCCTCAAAAAAAAAACTTAAGATAATTGATTTCTAGCTCCTTGACAGATGTTTGATGTACTCTAAATCCGACTCTGTTGTTGTCCTCTCTTTGACGAATTAGCAGTAACGTGTTTTTGAAAAAGTGACGCAAAGTAATGACGGGAGTATTCATATTTAGGTTTTATGTTTATATGGGTTTCTCTCTCTGTAAGTTATGATTGGAGTAATAGTCATAATATCATAATATGGAATATTCTTCTTTCACTTTCCTTTCCCACATCTCTCAGGATTGAGAATGGCCTGTCTTCTCTGATTTGTTTACCGATCCGATGTCATTTTCAATATAAAAAGAAGCGGAAAGTAAGGCAAAAAAAAGAGTCTTAATTCCGGAAGTAGGAGATGGATTTCAGCCATGTTTGTAGTTATAAGGTATCCGTTTTCTCTCCGAATGTCTCGATGTCATGCTGTTTATTTTGTTGATGTTGTTGTGTTGTTGTGTTGTTTATATTCGATTGTTTGTTGTTATTGTTTGTGAGCGGGTGTACGGAGGAGTTCTTCATTCGAGAATTCCGCTCTTTTCCTCCTCTGTTGCCCGGTAGAACCGATTTCCTTGACTGCCGTAAGATACGTAGAAATGCTTTTCGGAAACGTTTCTGCTGTAGAAAGTAGATGAAGGGGTTGAAAGAGCTTTTTGAGAAGGAAGCCCATTTCGTTGCTACGCTCACTGTCATAGATTGCTCGCCGTAGTTTGCTCGGTTCCGTGCGTTTAGCTCAATTATCCTCAGGCAAGCATACGGCAAATGGCATATGACAAACGCACCAATCACAAACAAGATTTTGCTAGCTGTCCGGATTTCACGCTGCCGAAAACTTTCACGTCTCGAATTGTCCGACAAATTGAATATGCTGATCGGTAATATAGCCCTCGAAATACGGCGGTTGTGCGACCTAGCAACGCGAAATATATACAGATACGTTGCTAGGATGATGCATAAGGATAAAGCGAAATTGCAAGAGATAAGTAGAGCCATGTAAACATAAAAACCAATCTCCTGGCTGTAAGATAAATACGTACATGCTAGGTATCTTGTATTGAATGTATACCATCCACACACAACTGGCACAAAGGAAAAGACAATCGCCTGCACCCAAACATAAACATTGCATTGCGCCGCTTTACAGATTGTCATGCGAGCTTTATATGCAAGTGGTTTCATGACGGCCGCCAAGCGGTCAAGGCTAATCACGGCTAGAGCAAGCATTGCGGCTAGCTCGACTGATGTTCCCAGAAATCCATTGAGTTTTTGAAGTCCTGTTGGCGGCTGCCACGATAATGATATGGCGGACGAGAAGGAGAAAGGCATGACAAGCACAAGATTCGCTAGGTCAATAATCAGGAGGTTGATCAGGAATATACTGGCGACGTTTCGGCGTAGTTGTCTTTCCTTGATCAAGACGCATAAAACAACAAGGTTGGCGAACGAGCCGATGCAAATGATGAGGCCCAAAACAACAGCAAAAACGATCTGCTCCCCTTCCAACAACATTGTGGTGGTCAGATGAGTCAGTTAGATTAATGGATGACGTGCACAATTTCTAGCGTGTTTTTTTCCCTTATATTTTCATTATTCTTTGTATTTCTCCACATAAAGATTCTTCTTCCTTTTCCACCAAGAAAGAAAATGATAAACATGGAAATGATATATCTTTAACTTTTCACGTAAACACCAAAACTAAATATATATATTTCATTCACCTCCGATAAAAAAAAAGGATAATTTGCTTCTTTTCTTCTTTTCTACCATCTAATTTCTATTTTTTAAGAATCCATTTATATCACTTCTTTTATTGATACACATAAGAATTTTGCCCTAAAAAAAAGGTTTTAACTCCAAAAACAAGAGTTTGTTTCTAACAGTTTAATACATTTGCTTTGAGAAAGACAGGTGTATAGAATATGTGTTCATTGTCCTCGTGTACAAAGCTTCGACCTGGTTTCTACATGGTTCAGTGGTACTAATTGTTTTAATTCCAAAAAAAAAACTTTGAAAACTTTGTGAAAGTTTCCAAATGCGCCTTGAATTTTTTTTATAGTTTTTTGACCATTTACGTAAAGGGACTTGAGAATGAGAAAAATGTTTTATTTCTTTCTAATTTAATTTTTAAAATTCAAATATACAGAGTGATTTAGAGAAAACACTGTTGACAACAAAATAATTGTTCGTGTTGGATATGACTGTATGATGTATGGTGGTCACAAATTTTGTTTATATCCAAGAATTTTTGGGGAAATTCCATCGCACACTTTCCACTTATTTTTTCATGATCGAAGAATTCTAGAGGTAACATCCTGCCCTGCAAAATTTATTCTTCTAAAGCATAACAAAATTGGTATCGCAACTCATGGCAGGGGGCGGATGCAGTTTCAAATGACTGTAAAATTTCCAAATTTCCAAATTTTCGTGTCAAATTTCCCGATTTATCTCCGATTAAGAATTAAATCGGATAAAAAACGTTACGAAATACTTTTACTGTCCGCCCCTGTATGGAGTTAATGCTATCATATGTTTCCGATTTTTCAACTGGAAATGTTTGTACTTTATATCGCAAAATCACTAAAATTATTATATGCGCTAGAAAAGGCTAAACCGGTAAAGCCGCAATTTTTAGATGTATACAATATATTTGATTTAGTATACTTTACATTATTATCGTATACTGGAAATAAACTTTGTGTTTGAAGTGGAAACCGTGCTAGTGTAATTGTAGTACCTGGGCTCTAATTAGCGCGAACTCACAACTACTTCTGATAAAAAGCAATAATGAGAAGAATCTATATATTTGTTTGCGAAAGTTTATGAATATTTATTATTATTAACGATCAAACACAAAGCATAATAAATTATTTCTTTATTTATAAAAACGTGCAAAAAGCATAAGTTATAATGAAGAAATTTATCGGAAATATTTCCGAACAAGATATTTCGATCTGAGGATATCAACATTCACTTCGTAATCAAATAAAAAAAACTATCCTAAGGGGCTGTTCATATTGAGGCGAGCTGTCCCGGTTGACCGGGCTGGCTCGGTTAATCCCGTCTTCCTATGGTAAATTTTTCATCCCGCTCAGCTGAGATGAAGATGTTTGTTTACATCACGTGATAAAAAATGATTGTTTGTTTTGAAATCAAGTATGAACTGCGCATGCGTTTATCAAAATTTCATCCCGGTCAACCGAGATGAGTGTTCATATAAGAAATTTTCATCCCGCCTAGATCAACCGAGATCTCGGCAAGGCGGGCTGGCTCGGTTATCATATGAACACAATTTTTTTTTCAATACATTTCTAAAGGGAGGCGAGATCTCTGCTAACCGAGCCAGCTCGCCTCCATATGAACAGCCCCTAACTAAAAAATGGGAGAATAAGAAAAAGAAAAAAATCTAGAGAGTCGGCAAAGACATGCGTAGGAGAGCAAAAAGACAATTATCTGTTGAGAAACATTACAAGATAATTGTCTTATTACTCTCCTTCACAGATGTTGCCGCCCCTCTAAGCCCGCCTCTGTGTTAAAGCTGAACTGTTTAAAAGTTGCTTAAAAATATATTCTTTTGCAGCGATATCCAAAATCTAAATTTTAGATAATCCAAATTTCCAAAAAAAACACCGTAAAAGACCTTTCAAAAGATTTCATTAAAACTTTATTTATTTATTTTATGATAAGAATAATACTCTCTTTGTAAAGAAGGATTTCTAATGAATAGAAGAAAAAAAACCACCAATCATAAACAGATTATACAGATTATCTCGAAATGCATAAAGATCCGATTCTCCTAAAAAACATGGCGGAACGCTCCCGGATTATTAAGGCTTTGCTTAAGATCTTAGCAAAGAATCTCTTTAAAAATTTCCACCGAAACTCGAGAAGTTTGGAGCACGATTTCAAGGTAGTTGGCTTTTTTCAAACCAGCACACAATGTTAGAAAACATCTGCGAAGGAGAGCGTAAAATATTTATTAATGCAGTGTTTCCCAACAGATAATCGTCTTTTCGCTCTCTCACGCGGAAGTGTTTGCCTGTGAGTGCCTTCAAGTAACCTTAAAAGTTAACCATTTTTTTACCAACTTTACTAACTATTTTTTGTAATTTTGCGTCTAATAAATCCACGAAAAATATGCACGATTAAGAAATAAAATTATGAAACTATTATGATATTCTTTCTAATAAATCTTATTTATCAAAAAAAAATAAAAACTACTTTTATAATCTTTAAATATAGAAAACTATTAAAATTAAAAAAATATATAATTTTCTTAATTATAGTTAAAGTTACAAAAACTGAAAAACAGGTTTTGTTTGTTTAAAAACACATAAAAAATTCTTTGTTTTACAAAATTTAATATGAAATTATCCGTATAAAAAAATGTATACTCTTTCCGCTATAAATTTTCATAGTTTCTTACATTAACTTTTTATTACATTCATTTGTGGATGAAATTATACCTAACATTTAATTTTTTATGAACAATAATATAATAATAATAAAATCTCACGGTCACAAAATAACAGAAAATAAAAAACTTCGATTGAGCTTAAGTTTTAAGCGAAATTTTGTTGTACAGAGTGTGTAAGAAACTTGGTCCTGGAGGTCTTTATCTAAAAACCAATTTCAAATTTATAATTTGCCATGATTAGATTTGTTAAAAAAATATATACATTTATTTCATAAAGAAATATAGCTTGTATATAGCACTGAAGATGGATTTTTTTCCGAAAAGATTTTGCTTATTTTTTCTTTTTATGAAATAAATGTATATATTTTTTTAACAAATAAAAACCAATTGTCATTGATTTAATTTCTGCCATTACATTTCTTAAATTTAATTTTTTTTTAAGTATATCTAATATAATATAAGTTTGAGCATAAGATTTCTTACAGATTGATTTAAAAAAACAAAAAACAAATACGTTTATCAGCGTTTACCTGTCTATCTAAAATCTGAAACATACTGAAATGTGGCTTACGTAAAATTCTGGCAATTGGCTAGAACTTAGGTTGCTTAAAAATCTAAAGAATAAATCGGTTATTCAAGTTTCTTAGATAGTTTCTTAATGTTTTTTTTTTAGTTAGGAACGGAGTATCTGGGAAACTAGAACGTGTAAGAAGATATGATGATGTAGCTATAAGTAGTTAATGAGCCTTAAAAGTATAAAGAGTAACTAAGATTAATTTTTAGTTGCTGATTTGACAAAAAAAAAATGTCAATATTGGACTTGCTTAAACCTTTTAACCGAATATGCATACTTGCTAACGAGAGGTTTGCTTATAAAAAAATTATCGCATAGTTTGGTTCTGAAATTTGCAGCAATAACAATTTTTTTCATTGAAAAAATGACCTTTTAAATTACGTAAACTCTCATGGTGAAATAAAAAAAGTGTTTATAGCCAGAGTGATGCTTTTCGAAAGATGGAAAAGGTTAAAGGGAATTGTGACAGTAGCATGGTTGGTAGGAGAGATATGGCGGGGGTAGAGACACTTAAAAGTGTGTTTTTAGTAATTTAGCACGCATTGGGAAATTACGTGTCTTTATGTTTAATTGTCCCCAGAAGATTATACCCAGAGACGGATACAGAGTGCGTTAAATATCTCCGGAGGAGAGCAAGAAAAGTAGTTAACCTTGAAGTTCAAGCGGAGGAGAGTGAAAAAGTAGTTATCTTTGAAAAAACCTTGAAGATAATTGATTTCTAGCTCTCCTTCACAGATCATCGACGCACTTGATCTGCTTTCGATACCTACCAAAATATAAAATTAGTATATTTAGTAGTACAAAATTGTTATTGAATTTTTTTAGAGTAGGGGCCTCAGCCCTACTTCTTATGGTAGAGATCGCGTTTTATTTGAAAGTAATTCAATGTTTGTTTTATCGCTAAAGATACTTTGGTGCCCCCTGATTTTTGCCGCCCTCCCCTATAAATAGCGTCACTGGCAGGGCCTTACCTCCTGTTACCACGCTACTCATCCTGACATAAAAAGCGACACTCAGTCTAAATGTTTCTACCAAAAAAAGTAACAAAATGCAACAACCAACAAGCTTCAAGTAGATATTTAGTTTAATAGTAGAAATTTGATGACAACAAAAAGTAGAGAAAACTAAATATCTCCATAACATTTTGTTTTCTTCGTGGAGGAAAAAAAATCCCTAGAATGAGACTGTTTTAATACTTTATGCTAGAAAAAGGAAATTTCTAGAGAATATCAATAACAGCCTAGGTACTGGCTTCCATATTATTTGATTTGATTAAATGCTATGGCAAAATCCATGTCTTGTTGGAACGATATCTAATTAGGTTTTCTGATTTTGGTGTTGTCCCCTGAGAATTGATCATTTTTATGTCAGGATTTTTATGTCTCCTTAGATTAGACGTAAAAAGATGTGATGGTGCTGACCCCTAAAGCAATGACTGGAAACAAAAATGAAGACCAACCAACATGCATGTGTACTCGACCGAGAAATTCACCGGATGAAGGCATTGTCACGTGATACTCGTCTAGGTCACCGAGGACTGTTGCCACCTTGGAAACAATCGAAATATCTTAAAAAAGAAACATAATGTTACCAGCAAACCTTCCCAGCGGTATAAAATTGTACCGAGTTAATTCTCAAAACCGCAAAATCTGTTGGGAAAAAAAAGAAAGATGCGTTCGAAATGCTGTACCGGACCCAATCCCCTTTTAATCGGAAAAGCATTCGGAGTTATTCTGTGATATGTTTTTAACACCGGTTTAGGTGAGTGAAAAAGTGCGCGAGATTGAGAAAATTCCCGTCACAGAGGCGGATATAAAGTGCGTCAAACATCTGAGAAGGAGAGCTAAAAGCCAATTATCTTAAGGTTTTTTCAAAGATAACTACTTTTTCACTCTCCTCCGCTTGAACTATATTTCACTTTATCGGTTTAGCTTACTGAAAATGACTGAAACGACGTCAAAAAAACGTCAAAACGACGTCAAAATGACGTTGTTGAAACGCTGTAATAACGCTGAGTGTACCAGCTGAGGAAATTGAAATAACATTTTGGTTGGTTGGCATAAGAATTAAAAAATCCAAGAAAAAAGGGTGAGACAATTAACTCGGTACACTGCATGGTCCCTAGGAAATGCTGTTTCAAGAATAATCTAGACGTCAATATATCGTTAATTACGACATCCTTCATCGACATCCTCCCTAAATACAGCATACTCTCGTTAAGTGGGACGCTTAAGTCCCAAGGGACCACGTAATAACGCTGAGTGTACCGCGTGTTATTTAGCGAGCGTATCACTTAACCGAATGCTTTAATAAGGTAACAAAATCCAAAGGGACCATTCAAGAGAAAGATTTCGCACAAATACACGGGCGTCCTATTTATCCGGTGTATTATTTAACGAGAGCATACTGTAACAAGAAAATACCGTTTAAAAATTGCATGAGAACCTTCGAGATTTCGGCCGAATCCCTTTGTCAATTAACGTTCTGTGTATGTCAATGTCATCGCGGGCGTCGTTGTGATGAGCGACGTTCATCTTGTCTTGGTATTTCCAAATAGCACTGATGATCAGCTTCGCTTGCTCCCTGATGGTCGCATCACTTTGTTGCCTGATGATGTTGAACAGTTTCCCCGCGTGCCACAACACTGAGATACGCCCGCGCGTGTTGATGTTCAAATTAAAATTTTGGAACACAAACACGTCATTTTGTTTGACTACGGGTTCCAGTATGACGGCGTCCCAGAATCTTTCACTTGAGAGTCCAGAGGATGGTGGGCAACTATCGTCTGAGGTAATAGAGATCCTGCTCATGATCGCGTTGGCGTTTTCAAACCTTGCTCGGTTATCAGAGGGCTCTACGAAAAACAAAACACACATTGGTTGTTTCGAATTTAAGCTACCTTTTTAAGAGGGTATTATCGCATAATGATAACTGTTTAATTAGCCAATCAGATTGCAGTATTCTCTTACTATTATTATGTCATCCAGGTAATAATTACCAATACCAGTTACAATCTCTTTTCCATTGGAGGGTTGCGCAGAACATGCGTTGTGGATATAATTAATACAAAACCTTTCTATGTTCCGAACTTAACCCTTTCCCTCTAAGACTGGTATTCTTTTTGCATGTAGATAACAAAACAACTAGGGCTATTAATAAATCGTTTTGATTGCTTGCAATAGCTGTTAGAAAACGTTCGTGAGGATTAGCTGGAATTGCTTTAGACAATATTATCATGCAGAATCACTTTGAGAACCTTAAGCAGTTTACATTTGCAGATATATTTTTTCGTTTTATTATCACCAACAATGTTGCTGGTTAGCTAAGTCGATAGAGCACTCACGTTGTAATCGAGAAATCATGGCTCCAGAGCAACTATTTCACTCAATGTATATATGTAAGACACAGGGAGAGCTGGAAATAGTTGTTAATCTGCTTAATCACACACGCATTAAAAACGTAAATAATATACTCGTAAAATACAATGTGTTTCAAAAATAAACACAAACAAAATAACCCGGCCGGAGGACGTTAAAAAAAACATTGATACAGCTTTGTTCCGGCGTCCTTTCGACGCCTGTACAATGTCATTCCAACGTCCTGTATCTGCTGGGAATATGTTCAATGTACCTCTTCTTGGTGTAGTTAGCAAAGCTCTTGGCGTATACGTCTCCGAAGTTAGGTATGGATCGGAATTGTTTGCAAAATATTGTACTGGAAAAAAAAAAATACTAACATTTTATGAATTACTTTTTATGTATAGTATATTAAAATCATTAATGGTTTAATCAGTAATGAAAATACAGAAGCAATAAGAAGTTCCATTTTACCATGGATAATCACCGAATGGGAAGAATAGAGGAAATAGAAGAAACGGGCTGTATAGGGGAATGCGGCCTTTTTAGAACGCAGGAATAAAATTGATATTAATTATATGATGGCTTTAAACAACAAGTACTAGTTATCCCAGCTTAACGTCAGTAAAAAAAATATTATGAACGAAAAATTATAAAACGGGATAAAAACAAGTTCAAGAATTCAACAAATGTACAACAAAAATCCATACAGTTCCGGACTTCCCCCGTTCCGGTTAAACTTTATATCTTAAAATCATAGCAAATCAATCAAAACTTACAAACGATACCAGCTCTTTTGTCAGCACTTAGTTCTTTCCAATTAGATCTCATCGTGTTGCAGTAAGTGTTGTGTGTGTAATCGTCCAGAATCTTTCGGCCCTGACTAATCCTTTGGAGCGCCTTCCGTTGTTCTTCTTCGTCATCTTCATTAGCATCGGAGTGGTGTTCATCTTCTTGTTTCCTCGACTTTTTTCCTTGTTCGAGCTCATCACGAACTTCTCTGGGTAGGCGGAACATATAACCTGGTGAAAGAAACTCCAAAAACTCGTACGCTTTGAACGATTTAGCCCGATGTGTAAATTCGTTCTTTACCAAATAATAGCACTCTTCAAGGTTGTAACAGCTTCCCGTCGGATTGTCGACAATAGCTCTGATCTGTCATAGAAAAAGATATTTTACAGGTTTTATTGTCAGGTTTTTACAATTCTTGTATTGCTTGCAATACGACGACAAAAAAATCTGTATGCAGATTCTTTAGTACTGATTGATTTTGTAAACACAAATACATTGTAACATACGTTATAAATATAAATGAGAAACAAATACATCAGGTTTTATGGTCAGGTGTTTTAAATTCTTGTATTACTTGCAATATACCACAAAAGAAATCTGTACGTGGATTCTTTAGTACTGATTGCTTTTGTAAACATTACAAATACATTAACAACGGAAACTTTCGAAATTTTGATCTGCTGAATTTATGACAACAAGAAAATAATACACAAGGAAATTTGCAGAGATGGATCTAGAGTGCGTCAAGCAGCTACGAAGGAGAGCTAGAAATCAATTATTATCAATTGATTTTTTTAGGAATAACTACTTTTTTACTCTCTTCTTGCACTCTGGATCCGCCTTTTATTTGCCAATAGCAAAAAAATCACATCTTTTGAAGAGTTTTGTTTTATGAAGGTAAGAACAGATTGTTAGTAAAGTCTCTTAAACGAGTTTGCAGAACGAAGAATCGAGACAAAAATATGCCTCTTTTATTCAAACGAAAATACGCGGCTTCTGTACTAAAAGAATAGGTGGACTCGAATTAGCCTCTCCTCTCTCTCACTTGGTTAAGTACCAACAAAACTTACCATTTCTCGTGTTTCTTGATTATTGCTCACACAATAGTCATATAGATCAATAAGCAATGAATTTGGCGAATAAAACAATCCCAGCAGGTAGAATAACGCTCTCTAAAACAAAACACAAAATAAAAAGTTAAAACTTCACTTACGAAACACCAAATTTTGTAATAAATATCAAGTAAATTATACCAAAACTCCTCTCGCCCCTCCCTAGCTAATTAAGGAAATATATGATCTTGCCAAGATGCTGGATTGTTTTAGTTTATTCTTTTTCTTTTACGAGGATTCCTGTTTATAAAAATACATAACAACACACGAACCGATTCCTTCCACAACTTGTCAACAACGTATCTTCTTTGTTTCAATTCTCTCTACAAAACAAGAAAAAAATACCAGAGATGGATTTAGAGCGCTGCAAACATATGCGGGGGAGAACAAAAAGACGATGATCATATGAGAAGCACTACAAAATAATCGTAATTTCATTCTCCTTCGCAGATGTTGCCGTTCCGTCTACAATCGCCTCTGACACGCTAAGAAGAAGAGATAAATTTCCTGTCCTTCGATTGGACGCTTATTTATTTCAGATCCTCTCTGAATCTGCAAAGATTTAATTAACAGGCCCTCCAATAAACTCCTCCTATAAAATCTAAAAATCATGTTGTTCTTACTAATTATAATTAATTAAATATATAATAATCACCATAGATACGTAGAAGGGCCCGAAATATAGTGAAATTTTCGATTGTGTATGTATATATATAAAAGAAGCAGTTTTGTCGGATCAATCAATCCACCAAATCTGCAAAAATTTCTTCCCTTACGATAAACCTCCTGAAATTGCCTCCCTTTCCTCCAAGATTAAAGTTGTATAGTATATATTGCACCAGGTTAATTATAGTACAAACCCTGATTTTATTTTTTTCACTTACACTTTGGTTCTCTGGAACTTCTTCACCAATCAATATTTGCTGAAGTACCTGAACAAGAAAGATATGCAATTTCCGTAAGATTTCCGTAAAATTTTGATGTGCACAGACGGTCTCCACACCTAAAAGCATAGCTGTGATGGACAATATCTAAAGTTGAAGCTGAAGTAAAATTACGCAAACTTAATTCGATATTTTAAATAAAGAGATTTTCGTTGCACATATAAATTTTTAGACTCACTTGAAATTGTTTTTTCAGTAGGGTGTTCATTTTCTGTCCTTTGCTTCTTGGATTGTCGCGTTGTATATCACAAAGTTTTTCGAGTTGATTTTCATACTTCTATAAACAATGACGCAGAGGCGTAGTTAGATCTAGGTAAACCTCTACGGAGGAGAACATTTTTACCCAGAATGACAATATTTTTGTTGAAATTATTCTCCTCCATAGTCGCGTTGTTGTTCTAAATACACCTCTGAATGGTAGATATTACAATACAACTTGCAAGTTCAAGTGTTGGCGTGATTCAGCCCGAACACGACGTTAGAACTATGTTGATATGACGTTGTAATGACGTTGTTTAGTCGTCCATTATTCCATTACATTACAATAAATTCCAATAAGTTCGCTGAATTTTTTATTTAGCGATGTAAAAAATTGGATAACACCAAAGTTTTGTTTCCGAAGTAAAATCACTTCAGTTAATCAAAACGTTTAAGCAAAATTACCCAGCATGCAACGACTTAAGCTCCAAAACAATGAGAGGAGATGAAAAGAAATTAATGACTACGAATGTTATATCACCTCAATAACTAGCTTCCAAAATTCAAAAACAACTTGTTCGAGAGCGAACTGATATAAAGTACTCTTGAAGAATTTCAATTGCTCCTCAAGAAACTTCAGACACGGCGCCATTTTCTTCTCGACACCAATATTGTGCAAAGTCAAACAGTA
>JAUEKX010082336.1:0-12791 GCA_031834005.1 Dendronotus venustus
TCACGCACCATCTTCTTTGTGAAGTTGAAGCTTCAATCTCATGGCTTCGATTAATCGAAGAAAGTTTAATTTACGGACCGCATTTAGGAGATATAGGGTAGCAATTTAATTGTTATGTCTTACAGTTTTGAATGAGGATAAGTTGAGAATTCTTTTCTTCGCCAATAGTCAAATACACGCTACTTTTACCGCCATTTTCTCCCCGAGTAGCTATAGCCTGTATACGATGCACATAGCCTTTGTTGGATTCGATGTTCGCGTTGTTTTTCTCCTCTTCCCACAACCAATATAGACCCATCTTTGCCGTAAATAATTAACTCTAGCCTGTTTCTAAAATAGCACGTTCTGCAAATTACATTAAAATTTTTGTTGCGTCGGGCCATTTTGTCCTTGGCGAAATGATGAAGGAAAATAATTATGGGGACTGAGTATTGAATGAAGAAGTAGCTTCATTGATTGGTGACTTAAGGTACATTAGTTGTAGCTAAATGCATCAATTCTGTGTCTTGACGAGGAGCCATAGTTAGTTAGTGCACAAATATATTTTGCGTTTAGCGTTTAAATTGTCCTTGGCAATTTCGATAAATTTTGATCTATCACAACTTTCTCACCAACATACATGTGTAACTCAAGTTTTTAATCTTACAGCACTTCCTCCGGTTCCGATAAAATTATCTGACACACCAAGAAACTAAATAATTTCGAACAACACTTTGAAGTTCCCGAGAGGTTTAAATCACATGACATACACTTCGGTTACTTAACTTGCCTTGAAAGAAAGAAGAGGAGGGTAACTTACAGAACGTATCATAAGTCCAGAGAATCCGGAAAAACAGGAAGGGCACAGGTATTTTGCGGATTGCCTTGTGTTAGGAAGACAGATCAAGTACATCAAATTCAGGACATATTGTAAATTTTTAGGATATCGATGGTATATTAATGCTAAAATAGTGTAGGAAATATTAATTTTTATAAAGCAATTGAGTTTCTATTGAGATTTAGTAAAAAGTTATCTTGATAATATAATACACCATCACATATATATAATTACATATAATATAAGTATATACATATTATAATAATTAAAGTTGAGTGAAAAATATAAATACTACATCAAAATATCATATGCTTTACTGAATGTTGGTTATATGGATGAGTCTGACTTGAGTAAGAACTTAGAATGCTATAATATTATATTGCAGATGATCTTTAGTCTTTAACCAGAATATCTTTGACGTAGTATACATATATATATATATATATATATATATATATACAAGAAAATATTCGGTTTAAAAGCATATTTGTATAGTATATTCATATTTGTGTTCTCGGTTTCTTCTTCTACTCTTACTTTATTCTTACTTCGAAAACAAATTACTTCTTACTACTACCAGAACACCACACACTACGAGCCAAAGAAAAGGGATGGTGAACTTGCTAACCTTATTGATTAAAACATTACAAGAAAGTTTTTTTTTTGCCAATTTAGAAGTGGGGAATACTAAATACGATAAAAAGATTTATTTTCATTCGTTCCTTTGTATATTTCACTACACTTTTTTGACCAAACCCTGACTGAATGGACAGCCATTACCAATGGGTGCTTTCGTCTTGTCGTCATTGATCAGTGTGTTATTGTTATTGATGTTGTTATTATTTTCTTCGGTTAAACCATCAACATCAGTGACATTTCCCATAACTTTTCTTACAATTGCTGGAGAAGATTCTTTTAGGTCAGTATCAATATTTGCTAACTGCTTCAAGAACGAATGTTTTTCCTCCTCTTTTTCTCTATCAGTAGCTTTTCGTTCGATAAAGAAGCATTCTAACGGATTGGGATTGCTGTTACATTCAAATGACCATTGTTGTTTGTCTAAAAATCTATAAAAAGCAGAAACAGCTTACGATTATTATTGTCGTATTCTTCAGAAAAAAGTTTAAACATATGAAGAAATATAGCATCATATAATTTCCAAGAAGTAATGTAAGTATGTTACAATGGTAACTGAAATAAAGGTGAATTTACTTACTTTTTGGTATCTATGCTCACGTTGATACGCCCAGGACTGCTCCCCGATTCCATTTTGTTTGCTATGGTAACTGTTTTACCAAATAAACAATACCTTGGTGTTTTTTTCCCAACAACTCCTGCCATGCATGCTCCTGAGTGCAAACCAATTCGAATCTGAAATATAAGGAAGTTAAAAAGTTTTGTTCAGCATGCTAACATCTGAACAGACGTAGGCTCGCGGATAATATTGCAATTTAGAATGCTCAGAATAAGCATTGCTTTTTATTAACTGACTAATAGTGCCATTGGCCGTTTATGTCGGTTGAAATCTTTATTAAACAAAATTTAAGAAAAGGTTAAAAAAAATGGAGTATTCAAACGTTTCATAAGAAAGACCAATACGCGTTTAAATCCCATGTTTCTTATAAAAAAAACGTCTCCTATATAAAGTAAAATGTAAAAGAGTAATATATATATATAAATATGACATACTTTGACAGGATGGGAATCAACTGGCGATTTAACGTTTTTGACACATTCCAACATATCCATCGCCATGTTCATGATTTTCTCTGCATGGTCATCTAATGGTACTGGAAGTCCACAAACACCCATATAAGCGTCTCCTATCGTCTCAACCTAAAGTAAGAAGCAATTACAAAATTTTAGTAACAACTTGTGACAAGTAAAAATGGCTGCTTAACCACTATTTCATGCCTCCCTCTAGATCAATGTTATTTTTCAGACATACAACATTTGATCTGTGGAAAAGTCGTAACTATAGCCAATTATCGCCAATAATGAATGGAAATTTTGAGAAGGATTTAAGATTCTAGATGGGTATTTAATTAAGGAAGATCGATTTAGTTCACATAAGGACAATGAAGAATGACAATGAAAGACAATGCTGAACATTTGTAAAGTATTTCCCTTCAGAGATTTGAAATTGACTCCTTAACGATGATAAATTCTTCTAAATTTTCAAATATAAATTTTGCCCTTTTCTATGATTATCCTTTATTTTTATAAGTTAATTTTCTTACTTTGTAAACATTATGCATGTTTGAGATTACGTCAAACATCGTGTACAACTTGTTGAGCAACTTCACAATGTCCATTGGTACTACATGCTCGTTCGAACACAACGCCGTAAAACCTACCAAATCCGAGAACAAGATCGTGACAATATCGTACGATTCCGCCAACACTGGTAAATTCAATCGTAGCTGTTGTGCGACTTTAGGTGGCAACAACTCGTTTAATAATTCATCTGTTATCTTTTTGTTGTAAACAAGTTTCGATTGTAAGATCTTGAGACCATTGTTAGAATCTTCGATTCGTTTTACAAGTTGTCTGTCCTGTTGTTGCTCTTTCTTCGTCAAGATTACCTCCCTAGTAGCATCATGCAAAGGAAAGTCTGATAAGTAAAGACCATGTTTTTCGAGTTCTTCCAGACTACCAACTCTAGGCGAACAAAGAAACAACATACAATCTACTTTCGGTAAATATATCATTTGTCCTTTCAGTCTTATTTCGCTTCCTTTTGCCCCCTTGGATATAATTTTTGGCATACATACAGAAGCAGCTGATAGTAGCTTTGTTTGGCAGATTTGGTTGATAGCAGATTTCTTGCTTTGCTTTACCACTGGTAGGTTAACTTGAGCTGAATTTTGCCTGTTTAAATCTAAGCCATGTTTTGACGTAGCCACGAATACAGTGTTAATATGATGTATAATGTTTTGAAAAGTTAAATCCATTTTCGGACGAATCAACTTAAAAGCATCATTAAAAAAATGTTTCATTTTGTGTTTCTTTTTCAGTTTTCCACTAGATTCGACGCCACTCATTTCAATATATTTACTTATAGAAGTGCCGCACTGCTTTATGTTTAAGTTCCTATCAAAAACAACGTGAAAGGGGAAAGCCTCGGTGAAAGAATTGATGCTCATGAAATGTTTCTTCTTTCGAAACACAGATTTTATACTGGTAAGCGTACTGGACCGATGAACAAACTTGGAAGCAGGAGGAAAGATTATCGTCGGAATGGATGAGTGCTTTGCCGCTGATTTTTCAAAGACAGCAAAAACGACGTGGTCATCTTTCCCCTTCTTTTCTTTATCGATCGAGATATCGATTTCCGTGTTCAAACACTCTCGGGCTACCGTTTTCATGATGCCGATCACAATGTAACCCAGACCGTCGCGATTTGAATAGTAATGCAAATTGAGTCCTCCGTCTGGCCGTTCAGAGGCTCTGAAAGAAGGAGCATTCATACCAGGGTAAATTGATCCCAGGTGATCATGAAGGGCATCTAAATTGCATAGAAATTCTCTTAGTGTTCGACCCAACACCTTGAGAATTCGATCGTAGCCTGATTGTTTGCAATATTTGTAGAAATGATCACCGAACGTCTCGAGGATGTCATTTAATGGAATCCCTAAGTAAAAAAATATTAAAAAGAAGATACTTCAAACGAGATATTAAATAGTTTTGGGCGAAATTGATTTTTATGAAAAATTACCTGAAATTTTTTGTACAACAGTCACAAGCTTCATTGTTTCTTGATCTGAATAAACACGATGGATCATATATTCTCCGCCAGACAGATTCACACCAGCTTCTTTGCTAAAATAATCAATTATCGTAAATATTCATCACGTTTTTTCAAATTCAAGTCAATGTGTCTACAATACTGGGTCGTATTTGAAATCACTTTGGAGATCTCAAATGTATTTTGGGGTTTGCAAACCAAGAAAAGGATTACATTAGGACATAAAACAATGAATAAAATTTGACTTAATTTAGTGAGAATTATTTAGTGGATAACCAAAAAAAGTTTTTGTTTTAATTCCCGCCAAAGTTTTATTCCGTTATAAGGCCATATAAGGGTATATCTCATCAAAAGTGGTAGCTTACATAATGGCATTCCATGTTTCTTCTCCAAAGGTTTTTAAAATCAAATCATGAAGACAACAGTGTATAAATCCGTACTAAAATAAACAAAATAAATTGTTAGAAAAAAAGTGGTTTGACACCAGTAAAGATTGAGGATTATGTAAGTAAGAGAAACTAACGAAAAAAGGACTTTGTAATTCTGTGGGTTTGTACTAAAGCTCGTGCTTCTTTTCTTTTGTAGGTTTTTTTTTTTTTTTTTTTATTCTGATGTTTAATTTTTAATAAAATTTGTAGATTTAGATGTTATGATGTATGGGTAGATGAACATTTTTGATTTGCGGTGAAATATATATTCAAATGTACCCATATAATTCTTTTTCTCTCTTTTTTAGCAAAGATTGCAACCGCAAAACATAAAAAAAATAAATAATTTATGTAATATTTGACACTCCATATCTTAATTTATATCTCTAATATATTAATATCTTTCCTAAAAATTAAGAAATAAAATAAAGGATAATACTCGATATGTATTGTATAAATATATTGGATAAAATCGGACGTAAATGTAATCATGATTGACGTCTTTACATTTTTTTTGTCTTTTTTTTATCATTTTGATGTTGTTAATTAGTGGCCCATTTTTTTTATCGTTTTACGAATTTCTTTATAATAATCAACAAGTTATTATAATATACAGTTCTACTATAATATTTAAATAACATATTTTACATCAATTTGGTTTTGTTATAGGTAAATTATTAAATTTAGTTAAATTTAATTAGTTAGGTAGTTTAACTTGTTGATTTGGTTGTATTACAATACCAGTTACTAAAACACAACCTCTTTTTGGTATTATAGATCGGGATTTGTGTACTATAACTGATATAGGTGTTATTATGATTAAAATAAAAGTCATAATAAAAAAAAAAAAAGGACTAAAAGAGCCTACCATTTTTCAGGATTAGTTTTCTGAACCAGACATACCACACGTCAATATTTCAGTTTTGTTAATATTCTTTTCTTCAATCTAAGGACTAAAGTAAAAGAAAACCAGAACTTCAACGATACAAAGTTGCTATGTGATTTTGTTGAATGCCAACAACACTAACTCGATCTCTTCTCATGAAGAATTAACAACAAAATTCTTTTTTGAACAAGAGATATAGGAAGATTTTGTTTCAATCGACTAAAATATTTATGAGACACCTTTGGGGCGTTGCTAATAGCCTGTTGTCAACTATCCTAATTTATCCTTTGACTACATATAGTTTCCCGTAGTTTTTTTTATGTTTTCCATTTTTTCGTAGATGTTTAATCAAGTTGTCCTCCCTTCCTGCTGAACGTTTTGAGTATACAAACGGACGAGGAAGAAGTAATAACAATATACTACACATATACATGTGTTTGCAGACCTTTCAAACAAAGTTTTCTAATAGAAATTCATCTGCACCTATCACACTCTATATACATACATAACTTACAATTTCGAATAAAAAGGTATTCAAATCACACAGAGACATCTTGGTGTAAAAGTGTATCAATGCAAGAATAATGCCAGGTGTGAACCAAACAACACGATATAAACCAATTCCATAAGCGTGTACTCTCTCTAATACGTTATACAAGCCTATAAATTCCTGCCAACGTGGGTTGGTTTCATAAACGACAATGGACCTTGGTGCTATTAAGATCAGAGATTCAATTATAGTTGTATTACAAACGAATTTCATTAATTTTCTCCTTTTTGTTTTATGTCGTTTACATGCAAGTTATTCGTTCGAAAGAATAAGATTATATAAAAAATCAATAAATATAAATAACATCATGTTGAGTGAGTTAATCAGCGAAGATTATGCTTTCTTTATACTTATAAAGTTGCTTTACGGACATGGTCAGAAAATAGGAATACAATATTAAACTATGCAATGTACTCCGTAACCCACCCCCACACAGCTGTATACATACAGCGTAGCATGAGCCAGTGCTGTTATCGAAATACAGGCACCAGATGTCGTTCCAGAGTGTGTTGAAACATCTATGACAGAGAGCTAAAAATCAATGATCTTTTTTTCAAAGATAACTACTTTTTTACTCTCCTCTGAAGATGTTTGACATACTCTGGATCCGCCGCTGGGCACCAGTTGAACAAATTTCAGAATGATATCTTCTTTAGGATCAAATATTCAAAATGATAATTTGACTAAAAAAGTTCTCTAACATCAAAACCCTCCACAAACCTTCCACATATTTTCCAAAGTCATAAAAAATCATTTTTTATTAGTTGGATAATCTATAGCTAAATAAAACCTATTTAACTGAGTTTAAAAAGAAAACTAAATTGATTTAGAATTCGATAACATCATAGGAACCGTCTACAAAAAAGAGGTTGATAATAAAAATATTTGAACGCTAACAAAACAACTGCTGTCAGAGTTTTAACCTACTAAAGTATTGTGAAACCACCACCATTTTGATTATCATTAAAGATATTGAATCTTATAAATATTAAAAATCCAAAAATAGAGCGTGAACCAAAACAGAACCAAAAGAACCTACAAACATTATAAATGTTAAAACTACAAGCCTGTTATACGCACTCATCGGTTTATAATACTTAACTTTATGGAGATGTGGTCATAGACAAATGGTTTCTTGCTGATTATCTTGTTAAAGCTGTATCTTAAGCTCTTACATAAAGACATGTTATGGATTACACTTCATTTTCAAAATGATTTGATCACCTAAACAAAAAATACTTAATCTAATCGAGAAAATTGAATACATTTAATTGTTGTCAAAGCAAGATATAAACACTTAGGAACTATCTAGATAGCTCTCATTAGCTGCGACAATTATAAACCAAAAAATTTACAATTACAAACAGCAAAACACGTGTTATTGAATATCTTTATCATGTTTATAACTTCATAAAACCTCTTGTGCGATACTTTTGCGATACAGATTTGGCATATAACAACCAACTAAAAAATTAGCTACCAATTATGTTGTTAGAGAGATGAGAGAAAGAAATATATATTGAGTGTTGAATTCCCTTTAGATTATCTTCGTTATAGCATATCATTTAAAAAGCTATTACAAAGACAAGTAACTATAGGCCACTACTCTTTATTCCTATGATTATCTGTTTCATGTTTCACGTTCAATGCAATGTGTTGCAGAGAGGAATCTGTTTATCTTAAAACATATATTTGACTTGTAAATATTAACTTAAAAGCTTACGATAAAACGTAATCCTCAAATTCGTCAACTTTCTCTACTTTATAAAATATGAATTATAGAATTTGAAACAGCTCAAGAGACTGGAATGAGATTTCTTGAACTTCGAAATTATAAGAACACACAGAGAAGCAAAGATTCGAAATACCAATAACAAGCAAACAAAAAAATCTATTGTCTAGAAATAAACCACCTGCCATAAAATACTATGGGTAATATCTAAGTAATTTTGTGCTTTAATTTGACCTGTAGCTATAGTTTTTTTCTCAAGAATTCAAGAATTACGTTTGAGTGCAATATTTACAAAGCATTGTAACAAACCAACCAATAATATTGTTTGTGTTTGTGCTATTAATCCTTTCATATTTTTTATACATAATTCCCAACCTTTTGGTTAACCGTTACTCATACCTTTTTGTTAATGTTTAACGAAAATCTTTTCAAAGCAAAAAAAAAAAATATAAGACAAAGATGAAATAAAACACCTACTCCATTCGTATCTCAAAGTGATCTGTCAAAACATCGATTCTGTCATATTCATTCTTAGACTATTATGTGCTTTACAAAAAGCATATAGATATGAATTCTTTATCCTATTCCCTTTTTTTAGTTGAATTATAGCTAGCTATATATTGTCTTTTTAATGGTTTTATTTTGATTAAAAGCAAGAGGGAAGAAAGTAATGGGATCAACAATAATATGTACATAATATATCACAAAGGTTGCGCTCGACGTTAATTCAAGAGAAAAAGACACACATTTATCGGAGAGACGTCAAGATAGCTAGCCTCGTGACGTCGTTACGAGTGACTTTTGTTTGTTCGTATAATAGTGAATTATATATAAAAACGTCATCGCCTTTCATCTTCTTTCAAGAACGCCCCGTGAAACATCAGAATCTTCTCATGCTTCACTCAGATTTTTACATGATGATATTGTATGGTGTATTGACAGGGATGCATAGAATGAGATGAACTATAACCATCTTAAATTTCAATTCACTTAAAACTTTTTTTATGATTAAATTTGTATTAATATGCGATCATTCATATTGTCCAATATATAATATACTGCTTTTAGGTAAAAAGTTTGAGATTCTCAGGAGAAAAAAAAAACGGTTTGGTTCAAAGTAATATTAGTCTATTCACAAATTATATATTTGTCACTTTTTAAGTTGTGATATAAAAACTAAAAGCTCTTACTCAAATATGTAAACAAATTACAGTGGATGACAACCTAAAAGCGCCATCTTTAGCTAAGTCCAAAATTAGTAGTGAATCTAAAGTCTTATATAACGGATCTTCAATTTCTATTTGATGGAATAACGCTCGGACGTTGGATCGATATGAATTCTGTAGTTAAAACTCTGGACATTCTACTGATAATAAAACCCACTTCAAAAGAGGTATACAAATTTAGAGAAGTTTATTAACACTCAATCTCATATAAACAAAACAAAAATAGTATAAATATATTTGATTGTCAGTTTGGGTTAGATGGCATAGCAGCTATCTTATTTTGCAGTTTTTAATAATTAATGTTTGTTCGTTTGTTTACATTCGTTGAGAGATGTTATTGTCGCTTTTTGGATGTTTGGAATTGGAGATTCATTTATTTCTTGCCTTTGCCAGTTGGTAGACAGATCTCGTGGACTCCGAAAATACTGAAAAAAAGAGAAATACATAATGAGATATTAGATTGGGGAACCAGTAAGCAGCCAAAAAGCCATAAGAGAAGATATACAGTGGGTGCTGAAGATTAGAAATGCTATGCTTTCCCAATTAATGTTAAGACTACCGGTTCTTTTGTTCCTAATAGTATTTTCTTTGAACTCCCCTGTAACAGGGGTGTAACAAGAAACTTCAATCCCTGCATGCTTTTATCATGAGAATAAGACCATACCGATCACTTATTAGCCATTTGGCAGTCTGCCGGACATTATGCTGTTTCTAGTACTAATTTTGTAATAATAATTTTGATAAATTGATATTCTACTGTATTTCACATTTCATATACAGTGGGTGCTGAAGACTATTAATTTCTGCTACTTTTTGGTAATTATCAGTCATTAACGTAAATCAATAGTTGACCAACAAGTGCATTTAATGCTAATGTGGCTGGAAAGAACCTCAAAGTTTTTTAATACACCCAGCAGAAACAAAACAGAACAATATTCTATAAGAACAACACATTCTCTCAAGTCTCAAGTAAATAGTGTGCCGAATAATCAACACATACCCGACTTGTTTACAAACTAATCCCTGTTTGCATGGTCCGCATACTGGTTGTACAGTACCGCCGATGTATACGGTTCTGAATTGATTGTATGGTCCACAAGTTTCGTGTTCATCTAATGCTGGCTTACAGATACTGATTACCGGGTTGATAGCTGGCTCACGGACGCAACAGAGATCCGGACCAGAGCAATCTTTTTGACGATCGCAAAAAGTTCCTATAATAAGAGTTGATTAATAAGATTGTCAAAAGTTATAAAGCAATCTGAGCAAACTAAATTGGACTTGATTAACAGTATTATTTTGTAATTGTGGTATTATTAAGTCTCTTCGGAAATAGTTGGTTAACAAAGAAACTATTGGAAGTAGTCCATTCTTGTTTTGCTAGACAACACAAACTGCAACACGTTACCTGCTTGTCCTTTCGAGGATCCTTTCTTGCATCTTCCATAGGTACATTCTGTCCCTGGACAGCACTGTCCATTTTGTGTACAAGCGACATTTTCTTTCAGACAGTCAACACAAAGAAACATGTGACAGTATTTGGTGGCGTCTGGGCATGGTTTGTGTACATTACATTCTTGAGAATAATATCCTGGAGCAATCATCTAAGCAAAGAAAATTTTCAGTTAAGTTTGTTGCCCTGAATCACTGTTTGATTCCTGACACCTTTTGGTATGCGGTTATAAGTATTGAAACTCCACACAGAAGGCCTACTTTCAAATATCGATCAAAAACATTGTGGTTAGTTCTAAACTAAACTTGATACCATTATTCAAAAGGAAAGTTAATTCTCTTTAATATAGACCTCAATCACTGACCTGACCTCAACTAGCCAAATGTTACGGTATTTAGAAAATATTTCCGCGGCGATAATCAAAATATGTACATGTATCATCAAGGACCTACCTTTTTAACTTTTTGATTAGCACTGGCAGGGCTTTCGTCCTATAATAAAGCAAGCAATAAAACAATGAAAAAATAACAACCAATAGCAAGTTTGAAACTCTTACAACATTGCCAAAATTTATATCAAACTCATCTCACTTTTTTATCAACGTCTTCTTCCGTGGCAACAAATTTCTTTGCTGAAGCAAATGCAACCAACGCTCCGATGAGGAGCAATTTGTATTCGAATCTCATTTTTACGATGGGCGGTACCCAAGAACTAACTCCAGGACCAAAAATGACAAACGATGACAAAAAACTAAAATTTCAAATTTCTTTGTGGGCAAGCACTCATAAAAAAACATTGAAATTGTTTCAAAAATACGATGTATATTGAGCATGAATAATTAATCAGTTTTAGATACCTTGGGTATAACTTTCAATTCATTTGTGTCATGGGTGAGTGCGCGTATATTCGTTTGGTTTGGTTGATAAACGCAATGAATTCATTAGACGATCAGGCTGTAAATTTCTTCGCTAAATTTTCTTTTGTTTTGTTTTGTTCGAATTGTCTTCGATCAGCAGCAATTAACGAGTTTTCCATTCAAATTACGCGAGATCTAAATTCTAAAAGGATAACCAGAGCAGTGAAAACAGCAAACATCTCTTGCCATTTCACTAAATGTAAATGATTTTGAAAATTTGACTAATATTCCATCTCAATAAATATACTGATTTTGAATCTTAACCTCTTTTTTATTTAATTTTTTATATTTTCTACTTACCTACTTATGGGCGCATAGCAAAACTAAGCTATTCACGTAGGTAGTATATTGAGGTCCTACCATATTTTATTTTACCATACACTTTGAGCAGCAAATGGAAATGTGCTGCAAATTATTTGTTCTTGTAGAATTTTTCTTGCTTAACTCATCAAAAAGCATGGAGAGGAGGAAAAAATATATAAACTTAAAAAAAGCTTTCGTTGGAAATAGTTTCGGCGGAAAAACGTCGGTGGGAAAACTTTTGGACAAGTGTTATAAAAAAAATAATGCACCAAATTTCAGCTTTCAGTTTCAATTCATTCAATCAAGGACACATAATAGCTTCGCTATTATATGTCCTTGATTCAATTTATCGACTCTCAGACGACTAGGGAAAAGTGCTGTTAAATTTCCAATTTAGATTGTGTACCACGACCTACCATGATCTCCACAATTGTGTTAAAAAATAATATGAACCAAAAACCTTTAATTGTTTATTATTATCTTGCATTTGTGTTATAACCCTTTTTACTTTTGAATACTGTTTTAAATCCTACTTGTATTTACACCTCCCTTTCGATGGTTTTCAAATGCTTTAAACAGTGGATGGGTGAAGAATTAGTTACGGTATGACAGACAAATTGTTTGAAATAAAAAATATGTAAAATATATATATATATATATAGTTCTTGAAATAACACTGTTTTGTTTACCACGGCAACAGTAATGTTCAATTTTGAAAATATTATTTTAGAC
>JAUEKX010082447.1:0-12790 GCA_031834005.1 Dendronotus venustus
GGTACATGAAGATGTTCCAGATAAGGTAGGCTTATTCATTGCATTGCATTTTTCTTTGCTTTTTTTTATTATTTTAATATTATTTATTATTTACTTCTTTATATACTTATAAATATCCAGATGATAAAATATTTGTACAAAAAGCCATCATGGGAATAGCCAATAGATAGCTATTATATTTAATCATCTTGACTACCTGAACC
Organism: Dendronotus venustus; assembly: GCA_031834005.1. Taxonomy (NCBI): domain Eukaryota; kingdom Metazoa; phylum Mollusca; class Gastropoda; order Nudibranchia; family Dendronotidae; genus Dendronotus; species Dendronotus venustus. The sequence goes on from JAUEKX010082447.1 coordinate 204, forward strand.
ATCGTTATAGTAGTATTATAATATAAGATAAACAATTTTAAAAGTTTAGTGCAGCCAAAGTTAAGACCCACTCAAGTTATAAAAAAAATCAGGAAAAGAGTTGCCTCGAGCATCAAGGAAAAGAAACACCACGCCATATCTAATCTGCCTCATAGTAAATAATAAAATTTGAAATATATACAAGAATTAAGACATTATATACAAGAATTAAGACATAAAATAATACCAATAAAACAGTTCGTCTTGCAGTTCAGCTTTCTACGTTCCAACATTTTCTTCCTTTTTACGGTACGATTGTTTTAATTTTAATTTTGTTTTGATTATGTTCGCAAATTCAAAATTCTGTCCCCCTCACTATACTAATAATGATAAATCCGTTATCTTACATAGTACATTATCCTCGTATGATTATGACATATTGTTCACAGTCAATAATTAGTACTTAATATACATTTTAATAGGTTGCTGGAATTTTGGCTGGATTTCTTTTACGACAAAAACTTACCGTAGGAAAAAATAATTTTCAGAGGTAAGAGCTGATCTTGATTAAGATGATAAGCAGCACCGTATTATCTAGATCAATAATATTGTTTAAAAAGTTTGGAATGCGATCCAATGTTCTTTGTCTATTTAATATATATATTTAAAAAATTGTGTTAAAAATTATGCAATTAATTGTCTACGTGCAATATTTTATAAATGTACAAACCTAAAGATTTAAATGTAATAAACGGAACATATATACTCTCTTCTCTTTTCAGGCATCTGCCAGCTTGCTGATAAATTTATTTATACTTAATTTTAAATTCTTTTTGTATTGTAAATGTTTGTAAGATGTATTTAATTCATTCGCAGTCTATGTTATTCCACATTGATGTTTTTAATTTAATTCTAGTTTTAAGACCACTTAGAAAAAATACGTATATAAGTAAATTCTTTTCATTTCTATATACCATGTTTTACTACTCTTATACTTCTCTTTCAAATAAACGAAGATTTGTTAATAATTAAGTAAGTAGATTGGGGTGGTATAGTGCTGGTATCGACGCTTTAGCGCTAGTAGGCCTCCCACACGTCCTGTATTTCCTGTATTTGTCAAAAATGTCCTGTATCGTCCTGTATTTTGATAGTTTCTCCTGTATGTCTTGTATTTCTGAAAATCTTAATTTAAGTTTTCCTGTAATAAACTAAATGAATTGGTTATATGGTACAAACTTTACAAAATGTGTAATAACATTTATATTTCCATACATGCTAAATTTTATCTGATTGATATCTTAGGCGGTATCAAGACGTTTGTGCACTAGATTTGATGTTGCCACGCGGATATGTTTAATTATACAAACATGATTGATCAGTGTGCTCGTTTCATAGGTGCACGTCATTTTTATACAGATTTATCATCTGATTTTATAAGCTTCGATTCTGAAGACGAAGAGGAAGCTAAAGAAAATCCAAACATAAAAGATTTTTTTGTAGTACACATTCTTACTGAACGAGCTAAGTTGAAGATAAACATTGGTGGAAAACATTTAGATTTTATTGAAGAGGAGCGTGAGGACTTGTTTAAAGAGTAGATTATAAAAGGAATCGAGATTTCTTGAAGAAGCGACCTTCACAAAGAAAGTTTTTAATAGAGTGTTTAAGAATGCATCATAATAATTTACTATTTACATTTAATGGTAATTGTAATATAATGTAAATATGTATCGTGTGTGTGTGTGTTATGTCAAATGTTTTAACTTACTTCACTTAACCCCGGAATTACCTTGAATGATATTTAAAACTGTTCATTCAGTTTTTAAATTAATTTTTCAATAGATTTATAAAAAAAATTAAAAATAATGTTTGGTGCAAAGAACAAATTTTCTTTTACAAGGTTATAAATAAAAAATGGCTTCAAATGAAGATGAAGACTCAGCTGGAATATTTGCTGGATTTCTTTTTGGAAACGTTGATGAGGAAGGTCGATTGGAAAACGACTTTATTGATGATGTAAGTCAATATTTTATTTGAAAAAAGTTTGTCGTACGTTTCTTTTTATATGCAATTAACATTAGATTCTAGTAATAGCAATTGCTATTTGGTAAGTGCTTAAGAAATTTAATAATATGTTTAAATCATATGCATGTATATATCATTATTTTTTATTTTTAATATCTCCCTGTTTTCACCTTTTCTGGAACGCCAGATTAGATAAGATATACTAAGATATACTGAATATATCAAAGTGTGTTTTAAAGTGTTAAAATAAGGTCCAGTCGATTGGAAATATTGAAAAATTAACAAACGGGAGGAGGGCGTTCATTTGGCACATAACAGTATGTGTTAGCTGGACTGTACAAACTTTTGGAAATGCTGAAACATTTTAAAATTACTTTATGAGGTATATGACTCACCATAAGATTTTAATATTTCTCTGATTTTAGCTACTCTATCTGACTTTAAAGTACAAGCAAGAAATACAGCATAAATAAACTCTTGTTTTGATTACTCTATGTTTGTTTTAGGAGGCTAAAAGGAGTATTTCACAGCTTGCTAATCTTGGTGTTTTGAACAATTTTGTTAATGATATTGGATCTGAATCTATTGTAAAAGAAGAACCTGGAAGCAATGGTATATGTATAATACATTTTTTTCGGATATCTTTATAATTTAAGAGTAATTTAGTAAATTTAGATCTTCTCAATGTAGTTTGTAATCTTTGCAAGCTTTTGCTAACATTGATTTGTTTTCATGTTTGTTCATACAATTTTATTTTTATTTTTATTTTTAGACTTTGAACAAAAAGCATTTGATAGTGTAGATTACAGTGGTATTGATGAACTAGCAGATGAAACTAATGAACAACATCAATTAACTTCTAATGATGATTATGACACTGATAGAGATGGAGTTGATAATGAACAACCAGGTAAATAATTTGTACGTAATTTGTATTGTGGCATAAATGCTTTTACAGTAATTTTTAGCATTATCTTAGATCTTCTCGTGTATCTAATACTAACAATTTTCGTTATTTTCAGGACCATCTGGCTCACAGACGCCTGCTTCTCTTAATTTACCATCGGTTGTTCCTAAGGCGGAGACTGTGGGAAGTAGTCAACAAATGGCAGTTCATGAACTTTTCTCACTTGGAAGTCCTACAGCTAATAGGTCTTTGAAAATTGATTCAGTAAGTGTTCACGACGATGTCACATTGGAAGCGCCATCCTCTACGATAGATGATAGAAGAGACAGTGTTGAAGAAGGTAGAATTTATTTTATTGATAATCTTCGAAATTACATCTATTCGTGGTATTGATTTTCTCTCTCTTTCCCTCAAAGAAAAACCTCCTGTCACTGGACTTGCTTCATTAGATGGAAAAACAGTCACTGATCTTTTCCCTGACTTTCGACCTGGTAAAGTTCTAAGATTCTCAAGATTATTTGGGCCCAAGAAATATATATCTGCCCAGTGGAAAGGCTTGAAAAAGAAAAAACGTAAGAGGAAATTGGCTTCGGTCGATGCCAATGCGCCAAAACCTACGGGATTTGAATTGCGCTTTGCACCACCACCAAAGCCAGAAGAAATGCAAACTGATGAAAGAGTAAGCTATTGTCTGTAGAGTTATTTTCCATAAATAAGTGTTGCTGAATATAATACATAAGTTTCTAATCATTAATAATAGTAACAAACAGTAACAATTTATTCAAAAATAACTCGAATAGTGAACTAATTCAGAATTATGTAATAAAAACACTTTTTCTTAACAGATTGCACATGTGCAACCATTACCATTGTCGGCCTATGGTGAACAATACTTATCGAAGCTAGTCACACCAGAAAACAAAGATACTAACAAAATCCCAATAGACGAGCATCCTGTTTGGTTAGAAGGTCCTGCTGCTTATTGGTACATAAAACATGAAGATCTTATTACAGATGGAAATTTTAATTATGGCTTTAAGAAAAAGACGGTACGAATGTACTTGTTATAATGTTTATAACAGTTTAAAAAAAGAAATCTATGTAGTATATTCTTGAATAATAGTATAAAATAATCTTATTTAATTCTTTTAGGAAGAAAGAAAAAAAGAAGAGAATGGATTAAAACCCAATGAAAAACCATTACCGGCTAATCATTTTAATCTTGTCAGTTTGAAGCCATGGGAAGAAGATATAATTTGGTCTAGTGAAGATTACAGACCCAAAGAAAACTCTGCTGCTTTAAGAAATTTAGCTGGCTGGATTCCATCTGTAAACATCAGAACAATGCAAGCTTACCTATCTCAATTCGCAAATAAAAGTGAGTTAACAATTTTAAAAAAATTATTTTTTTTAATACATATCGGAGATAAAATAATAAACTTTTTGTTGTAGGTAAATCATCAGCTGACTCTCTTGCTAGCGCAAATATTTTGAAGAATTTTGATAAAGGTTTACCCAAGCTTAATAAAGATCCCAATTGTCATAATGTTTCTGATTGGTATAGCTTGTTTCCAATCGAAAATAAAGAATTGATTTATGGTCGTTGGGAGGATAAAATCATTTGGGATACTGATGCTGTTGACTCAGTTCCTTCTCCTCAAGAATTCAAGCTCGATCCAAATGACGAAAACTTGATATTGAATATTCCTGAAGATGTTGCTTCAAAACAAACTGGAAACGGAGAGCAAACTCCAAAGAAAGAGTATAAAAGTAAATCCCGGTTCATGAATAAGAAGGATAAAAACCAAGCCGAAAATGAAGTAAATTTTTGATGATTTATCTTTTTATTTACCATTATAGAAATGTCTAATTGTTTAATGTATAGTTCAACGTTAAGTTGGCAACATTTAATAGTATGATGCAATAGGCTTTACCTTTTGGTACTGTTTATTTTCATACACACTTCCTCATGCGGATTCATTTTCACATGACTTCATTTTCACCTATTTTACTTAGCCTTAGATGGTAGTTGTTAGTTGTTAGCATTGAAAGATTTCTTATAACACAATCTTTTTAATTTATCTAGTTATTTGTCTTCTTCTTTTTTGAAAGTTTACAAATATTATTTATTGATATTTGTAGGAATCTGTTGTTGGCAAACCACCAAAAGACAAGTTTAATTTATCAAATGATGAATATTACATGCCCAAGCAAGATCTTGCCGAGAACCAAATACAAGCTGATCTAAGTAGTCTATGTATACAAGTAAGATTTATTATTGTTTTATATGGGTTCTTATGATTTTTCCTTAGAAAGCTCCTTCCATTACATTCGAAAACTTTCTACAAGCTTAGTAAAGAAGTTTTATATTTTAGGTGTTTTAGGTTGAAGTCCAATTCCTCGAAACCATACGATTACTACACTTTTAATATATACAGTGAAATATCCAATTAACGGACACTCTAAAAGGCGGACACCTCTGATTAGCAGACACTTTGGTCATACACCGGCCGTTTTCTAGTCAAAATCTATAAACAAGTTTCTAAAAAGCGGACACCCAAATAGCGGACAATATTTTTGCACCAAAGAGCAAAAATGGCCTTTTTTTCTCTCCGATTAGCGGACAGTCCAAAAAAATTAAAAGTGAAACAAAAAAAATAGACGAAATGAATAAATTCAAAGCAGAAAACAAAAATTAATTCAAGACTTTTTTAAATAAAGACTTTATTATCCGTTATTATTAATTATTTTGTATGTATCGGGTACTATTTTTATGGTTGTATAGAGTATTAAATAATAATCTATACTGAGCAAATGAATTTTATGCTCTTTCCGCCATTTTGGAAAGAAAAAAGCTTAAATAGATGTTTTCTTACGTTACACAGTGTTTCTATACAACATTAAAATAGCATAGTACAAGCTAGTAAAATATTGTACGCATTGTATTGGAATTATATTATTTAGCATTCAACACCAGCAGTGGAACTTCAACGACCTTTCTTCCCAACCTATTTCACACCTGCAGAACTAAGAGCACTTCATCGTTCCCCCCTAACAAAGAAAAAATTGATGTATGGCTCGAAAAAGGGATTACAAGTTGTGCATTCCTGCAATAAAAGAATTAAAAAGAAAGCAAAAGTAACAATTTATTTACATCTCTTTTAAGAAGGTGGTACTCCTTTATATATAGCTTTTGTTAAATCGGCACTAGAAGACTGAAAATGGCCCAAAAATCCTTTATACTAGAAAGTAGAAGTTTATAGGATTTATAGGTAGAAATATATATTTTGTGACCGTTCACTATCCAAAATACTCTAGTAGCTGCACGGTAGAAAACGATAAAAAATCATCAATAAGAAGTATTAATGAGGTAAATCTATTTACTAAGGTAGTGCATTATCCAATCGAGTCAATTTGAAAGAGTTATATGATTTTAGGAAAGAGAAAAAGAGCGACAAGCATTTGGTGGTGGTGAAATGTTTTTCATGAGACAATCGGAAGATTTAAGTGGTATGGATGGTGATCTTGTTTTTATGGAGTATTGTGAAGAACTACCTTCTCTCGTTTGTCAAGCTGGTATGAATACACGTATCAGAAATTATTATAAAAGGGTAAACATTTTACTAGATTTACACGTCGTTATTTTTTTTAGGATAGAGAATAAATAACATTTAATTTTCTCACAATCTTTTTAGAAACATGGAAAAGATTCAAATACTCCTTTACTAGATTATGGCGAGATTGCGTTTATTCATCCTACTACATTTCTTGGACAACTTGCTCCTGGTCAAGTCATACAAGTATGTAATCAAACAAATAGCTACTCCTTTATTTTTTTGTTTTGCTTTTGCTCAAATACTCTTTTTGAACATTCATTTAGGCAATCGAAAACAATTTATTTCGTGCTCCAATTTATCAGCATAAAACACCTTCTTCTGATTTTCTGATGTTCAAAACTCCATCAGGGTAAGAATTAGTTATTTATAAAACTAGTTATAAACGTTTATCTTGTCTGTGTATCTCTACTTAAATTTACTTATTTAGTAGGTAAAAACTTATTTACCCATTCGTTCTGACAATATTTCTTTGCGTGAATGTTTTGCTGTGATATAAATATCTTTCTTCGCAATTCTTTTGCTACTTTTGGAAATAAATTTGCCGCTGGGTAAAAAATATGTACTTTTGTTAAATGAGATTAATTAGAAAATGTAATTATTTAATTTTATTGGTTAAAAGACAATATTTATGTTTTATCAGCTCATAATATTTTCATACTGAAAGTTATTAACTAGTTTTGCGTTCATATATATATAATTTTCTATATTTTTATTCTTTTACTCGAATGAAGGTTGGCAAAATAGTATTTTTATATTGTACTCTTTCTTTTGTTATAATTATTACAAATTAAGATTCAAAGTATTGCTAAATGTTACATTTTGATATCTTCTTTACGTACTTTTTAGATATAATGTCCGTAAAGTTAAAGATATTTTTACTGTCGGGCAGTTATGTCCGAAATATGAAGTTCATGGACCAAACTCTAAGAGAGCTAACAATCATATCAGAGATTTTCTTCAGGTATTTTTTTAAACAAATATTAATCTCCGTAATATTATTTTCAACAAAAACATATTTTAAGCAAATCTAAATACATTTCTTATTAGGTGTTTATTTATCGATTATTCTTGAAATGTCCTGACACACCACGTCGTATTAAGATGGAAGACATACGAAAAGCTTTCCCAAAACATTCGGAAAGTACTGTACGGAAACGACTGAAATTGTGTGCTGACTTTCGAAGAACAGGTTTGTATCACTATCCTTCATTCTTTGATTCTTTGATTATTCGATTAATCAATTATGCTTATTTTGTGTATGTTGTGGATTGAGAGAAACAAAACAGTATATGGGTAATTTCAAACTAAGGAAAAGATGCAAAGAAAAAGACGAAACAGACAGAAATGTAAATCATAAGTTACCTTTAAATGAAAAATTGTTGTAGGAAAATAGGAAAAATAATAAGGAATTCAAGTATAGTGAAATTTCAACATAAAATACTCTTGATATGAAAATTACTTGAAATACGAATTGAATATTACAATGTTACACATGAACTTCTTGAGAAAACTGTAGACTACATCTTAAATTAGAAATACAAAGGAAAAAAGAGACAATGAAAATGAATATAAGTCTAAGAAAAATGGAAAGAAAAGATATTAATGACTTTATTTTAACCCTTTAACTGCCAATGCAAAACAACACAACATCCATGGTTGATTATTTATATTATTATAGGGAAATCCATTGTGGAAGAAATTGCACAATAATTTAAATTCAAAACAATATTAATTTTATTTATGAATATCTCGAAAACAAGGCTTTATACAAAGACCTGGATTTCCAATTTTGGAATCTCTTCAACACAAATTTATGCTAGCAAGAACATTGAAGTGGACATTCCAGATGATTGCAATTATCTTGGATGAACAGGTCAGCTGGTCATTCGGTTAATTCAGCCAATTCTTGAGAGAAGTCACTCGTAAAGTGGTTTACGAGTTCTTCATTGTTTTAAATTCCTCCTTAATTACCAAACTCCAGCATGTGGAACTCTGAGAAAAAATCGTGTTCATTTCCCACCATTGTTTACCAGCAAGAAAATGAGTCAAGGAAAATCAGCAACTATGGCAAATGACAACCTGCTCGGACTCCGGTATTACGACAAACTCGATGTTTACTTCTTGTTGACAATGTATCGTCCAAAACATGTTGCAACCTCCAGAAAGAACAGAGAAAGAAAGAATGTTAGACAATCAGCAGCATTACCTATAATACGTTCTTTTTTCTAATCCGAAATATACATCCCCAACGAAACGTTGCGTAAATTGTCACAAGCAAGGAGTTAGGAAACAATCTTGTTGGCAATGTGATACTTGCATTGGATATTTTGAAACTCCTACATATTTGGAATCGGCAAAGAGTTAATCAATCGGCAAAGAGTTAATGATGATGATACATTTACTTTTTTACTTAACTATGAAAAGAATCCAATCGTTGTTTTTTCGTAAAAATACTAAACGTAAATGAATGTCTACTGATAAAGATATTAATTTTATGAAAATAAGTATGTCGCTCGATATCTTAAATAACTACAGTGAAATCTCCAATTAGCGGACACCATCGGTGTATGGCCAAAGTGTCCGCCTTTTGGAAAGTTTTACGTTTTAAGCCCCAAATTTTATAATAAGTCGATTTTTGTATATGAAATGTATATTATGGGTAATTTTATAACAGTGGGTATAACTTATACTTGGAAAATGAAAAAAAAGGTCAATTTTAAACGCAACACAACCTTTTTTCTACAACGAATAAAAACGAATGATGACAAAACAATCTTTTTTCAAACAGATTTTAACATATGACGAATACTAAAGTCTTTATTTAAAAAGTCTTGATTAATTTTTGTTTTCTGCTTTCAATCTTCGCAATTTCTAATCTATCCTTAATGGAGGAAAGAGAAACTCTTCCTCTCTATTGAGTTCGTTTAAGTCAAAAAGTTCGTCGAGCATTGTTAAAGCTGTAATAATCGAGACTTAATCATGGAATTATTATGATCATGTCCGCTAATCGGAGAGAAAATAAGGCCATTTTTGCTCTTTGGTGCAAAAAATATTGTCCGCTAATTAGAGCGTCCGCTAATTGAGTGTCCGCTTTTTAGAAACTTTTTTATGAGAATTTGATTAGAAAACGGCCGTTGTATGACCAAAGTGTCTGCTAATCAGAGGTCCGCCTTTTAGAGTGTCCGTTAATTGGAGATTTCACTGTGTACCTAAGAGATACTAAACATGCCAAAAGACGTAGAAACTTTGTTTTGCAGAAAATTTGTATAAAATCTCATTAATTGAGAAAATGAAAATAATCAGCATTTTTTATTCAAAAAAAAAGAATAAAATGAAAAAATTAAGAGCTAAAGAACGCGAGCTAAAGAATTTTGGGACGTTGATATTTCGGTAAGGCACGAGGCATTGAATGTTTTCTCTATCTCATCGAATCATTTTAACATTTTCTTTTGTTATGCAAATCAGAATGTTTATATTCAGGGAAAGAAAACAGATCAAATTTAAATCATTCTTCGTGGCTTTCATAAATAGCACGACTTTTTGTACAGATTTCTTTAGTTTCTTCTAAAGGATGTTTATTTTGTTGTGCATTGAAATTGTATGTGTAATCATGGAAAGCAGCACCCTGGAACATGGAATTCAAATCATTTGGATTAAACGATTAGTTTATTGTCAGGCTTTCAGATGACTTTATTTGAAAATTGTGTATAGTGCATCCATCGTTTAGGCTTATCAGGCCTGACATCGCTCGCCTCTTGTTGCTTGGATGAAGCTGTATTATGACTTTCATGGCCAATCAGTTTGAAAGCATGTATCGGATGGAATGATTTGTTTAGAAAGTTGTGATAGATGTTTTTATTGCTGAAGGATTATCTATTTTTAAGCGTCTCATATTATTATCTACCTTGAATATGTATATCACTGGCATTTTACATAGATAAAAGTTGTTTTACTTTCGTTATTTTCCCTTGCTTTTTGTTTACGTTTTAAGTTACCATTTTACCTTGATTTACGTTTAATACCGAAAGATAATGCACTTCGTGAAGGCGTTTTAAACCAATCAAATCAAGATATTCTTCTGTATTTCACTCGGCACTTATGTGTGAGAGAGAGAGTTAAAAATAGGTAGAATTAACTTTCACTTCCTATCAGATTAATTCATAAACTACTTTTAGAGATTTTTAAATCACTAAATGGATTCAATCCTAGTTTTTTTGATGAGTTATTTATTCCAAAGTACACATACTATTGAATGAGCCTCTAAACTAAAACCATGATCTTTAGTACGAAATCCTAATGTTTCATAAGCTTCCTTTGGAATCAACTACAAAAACTACGATTAAAGTAATTTAAACTGTTTTTGTTTTCAGGTGTTGATTGTAACTGGTGGGTTTTAAAATCAGACTTTCGTTTACCAAGTGAAGAAGAGATGCGTGCTATGGTAACACCTGAACAGACCTGTGCTTATTTCATGATGTTGGCTGCAGAACAAAGGCTTAAGGTTAGTAGCTTGTCCTTTTATATTGTTCAGTAAATGTCTGAAAATGTTTTTATAATGTAAAACAAAAAAACTAACGCGAATAAATTATGTCAACCATACAAACAGTAACGTTAACTAAATTAAAGCAATATATTATATTCAACTTTTAAAACTTTAGTTGTCTATAGCAACGGAAAGTTGTTTAATAATAATAAAATCGATAATGATAGAATCGATAATATCAAATATAAATATATTGAACTTTTAAGAAGCATCTTACAAAGAAATCTACGGTCCTAGTCGTTAGTGAAATGTCACCCGTGTAATATATTTTCTACTCGAGGGTTTACTGCCGGTAGAATTTACGTGAATGAGGATATCATAACATCATAAAAATGCGAAGATTGTCTCGCAAGTGTTAAAAAGATTATATATACTTGTGAGTTTGGGTGCATGCTATGTGCTATAATTCTGAGTACAACGTGTTAGACAACACTGGTTTACTATAGACGCCAATATGTTGATGAAGGAAAAATTCGTCAAGAAATGTTTATTAATTTTTTTATAAATGTTGGCCAACATGTTGGCCGATATCACGGTTTGCTACAGTCATCAACATGTTAGCCAACATTTTATTATTCGATTTAATTTTCGAATGTTTACTATTTTGTTCCAACGATGGGGTCCTTTGGGGTTATAGGTAATTCGATAAATCTTTATATAGTTCTTGAACTAAGTTGATAAACATTCTATATTGTTCCCTTCGTCACACCCATTCTCGTGTCGCGCCCTTTTTTATCCTTACCTAAAGTTATGACGATCAAGCAACTGCTTCATATTCCGTCATTTTTCTTTCAAAAGTATCACCCAAATGAAGGAACTAGTTATAATGTTGTTCACTTGCATCTTTCGAAAAAATACAGTATAACAAACTGCGCCAACCAACACTTTGGTTCAAATAGATTTTTCTCAGTCTTCTTATTATCTCTTTTCTTTCTTAATCGCATAGAAGTCGGACCACTTACACTTTTTTGAATTTCCATTTCCAAAAAAAGGAGGAAAGATTGTGATTAAGGAGAAAAGAAGGAAGATTGCCTTTGCATTAATGTTTGCGTTTGCACTAACAATTTATTCTTAATTGCAGCTAAAGTGACCGTACTTTCTTAAAAGCGCAAAATATTTTTTTATTTGCCTGAGTATTGTGCACGCATAACGAATACTCACAGATAAAAAGTAATTAACTCGCATGTATAAATAAATCTTATGAGTAGTGGTTGTCAAAAATACGAGTAAACATTTTGCGAGTCTGAGTGAAGCTACTCACGTTGTTGTAACAACGCGAGTAAAAGATTTACGCTATTGCTTATTACTATTGCTATATCTTTCTGCCAATAAATGTGAAAACTGAATAAATTCCATCGGACAACTCAAGATAAATTGAACACTGCGTCTTAAGGTGATTGTGCTCGAGAAGTTATTTGATTAGCGTGTTTTAATATTAATATTATTTCGAATATTTATACAGGATGAATTCCTCAGTCGTAAATACAAATTATACATATATACACTGTTGTCATGG
>JAUEKX010082669.1:0-12784 GCA_031834005.1 Dendronotus venustus
CTAAATTTTCACGAATGAAAAATGTTTTTCTTCTTAAGTGCTTTTCAGCGGAAACCTTCGGGAAACATCTCACATCCTAAATTCTCAATTCCTCTATTCACGATTGAATAATGGTTTTCGTAGAATCATGAAAAAGTGATGCAAAAATTAATTTTTTTGCTTTTTGGATGAATAATAACACAATGTGAGAATAATGATAATATTTGAATTAAGAACAATAATGTAAGAATAATCTTACAAGGATAAGTTTCAATATGAGCATATCCTTAGGGTATTCTTTACTTTTTGTCCCGTTTCGTTTTCAAATTCTTATAAAATATATTCTTATAAGAAAAAGCATGCACCTTAAATGGTATGATTTTCGCGATTTTGCCCAAAGCCGTGAAAATTTGTATCCGCGAAAATTACTATCCACCACGAAACAAAATTAAAAAAACTGAAATTCTAAGAACTTTCCACCCTTATGTCAATACCAACTTGGGGACAAAAAATGCAAATTGATTTAGCAAAAATATACAACTATTTTCTTCATCGTTTAATTAATCGAATACAATGACTTCGCATTTGTCTTCTCGAATCTTGACGAAGATTCTGGCCTGTGTTTTGGAACAGCTTTATTCAGTACTTTTACTTTTTAAACAAGTGAATGGATAGTTAAATGTTGATCAAAAATTGTTTAAATTTTCCGATTTTGGAACTGACTTTAAAATAAATTACTTAATTTTTGACGATTTACGAAAATGAATACCCACGAAAAATCCTCAAAAGAGACATCTAGCAAAATTGATACCCATAAAATGTAATTTTTTCGAGAATTAGTACCAGCGAAAATTAATACCATTAAGGTAGTATATCTGGAGAATCGAGAGACTTGCTTGACTGAATTTATGTCTCTTTTACCTATAGGCACAGCTTTTCCCGCTCGTCACCACATACTACTCCGTCTCTTCAAAGGTAACTTTCTTTATGTAATCAAATTTATTATATGTATATACTAACATGTTTATTTAATCGGTAGAACGAAAAACATTTCTAAGAAAATTTATCTTTGATTTTTCTTCTTTTTTTTTATCAGATCTTTAAGTTTGGCTGCTAGCCACATAGGTATAACGTCATCAGTGGAGAGGAAGAATTTGAAAAGTTGTTTAACAAATGGAATCTCTCAATATCATGATGTCATCTTTCTCGTTGGTATGTTGATACGGAATCGATGCTAAAATCTAGCCCGACTTAATTTCAAGAAAAAGCAAATTTTTTGTTATGTTAAAACTGCTCTCTGCTAAGTATATTTATTATTTTAGTCACCACTCCTATCCACCCCTAGATCACTCGCTAATATGTTTTGTTCATTCCAAGCGGCTTGTTTTTTATCCTTTTTTTTTAACCTTAATATCAATAATTTATTTGAGGTTGTAGTCGGGTTGCAACCCGTCGTGTTCTTTTGAAACCGATTCAAACCCAGCATCGTATCTGAATAATCGGATTCCCAAATTATGCACATGCAATTTCATCCTAATAAAACTCTTGCTTCTGTAGGTAAAGAAAGTGGTGGTTCGGTGCCGGCAGTAAAAGCTCTTTTAGCTTCGAAAAGCAAGTAAGTGATGACATGTGAATAGAAAATATTTTTCAAGTAGCATTGAAACCAATTTTAAGGTATGGTGTAGGACCTCTGTTCAAGCGATATTCGCACTACTGTATCTCTGCAATACTAAGAGAATTATCAAGGGACTAAGAGAATTATCAAGGGGCTAAGTGAATTATCAAGGGACTAAGAGATACAATACAAGAGTATTAAAGGCTGTTTACATGAAATTTTATTTTGCCCTTGAAATGATGTTTTTTAACAAGTTCATTGCTTCTAACTACCCGAAATGAGTTTCAATTTGATGCGAGAACAATGAAACTCATATCGGGAGTTTGAAGTTATGACATTTGAAAATATTTCGAGGTGAAATGTAAACGAGAACGCAAATTCTATTATTTATTTATTTATTTAGAGTGTTCAACGACATGTTCTTTCACGGCACGAACCCGGCAAACGTGCGACGTCGTTCGTCGGTTTTGTCACTGTCTCCTCACTATCTATCGCAACATTTCAAATCGAACAACAAAAAGTTTTCTGAGTTTTGGCGTCGCGGGAGCACGTCAATGTCCAACAACAACCCGACAACGCCGTCAAAAAAATCGAGTATCGTCGATTCCAATGAGGGAAATATTCCGCCCTCAGAGGTAGGGTCACGCCCTCTTACTACGTATCCCTCCCTATTCTACGCCCGTTCTAATAATGTTTCGAAATATTGAATTTGATTTTGCATAATTTCAATCGAAGAAATATCCAGAAACAGATTCTCAGTTTTTACCACTATGTCACGACAAGTTGAGTTTTTATAGTATACGTGAAGATATTTGAGAGGGGACTGATGATTGTTATGGATTTATAATATAATAAAAACATCACCGTTTGAAGTTTTCCAATTCACCCCTTGTATTTGTTTAGCTAAATTTCAACCAGTACATGTTATTAGATCAACGTTTTATGGACGTTGATCTAACGTCAAAACGTTGAAATGATGACGTAACAATGTTGTTTTGACGTCGTATGCTTTCTTTATCATTCATTTACAGCTCCATATCACGGAATTTCACATAGAGGAGTTCACAGCTATGATCGAGTACATACAAACCGGTTCATGTATCATCCATCCGCATACACTAGCAGGACTAGCCTGTGCGGCTGAATGCTACGACGTTCACGAGCTGGTGGATATCTGCCTAAAGGCTGGACATGAAATGTGCACTCCGAGGAATGTATGTCAATTTCCTATCGAATGGCACCAAACATTTTTTTAATTTTGACAAACACAGCGACTTTGGAAATTGGACTTACTACTGATAATTCGATCTTCAAAAACAGCTTTTTCTCTGTAAGAGGCTGCTATTTGAAGGGCTAAACCGTTATTATTCGATCATCGAACTCACCAAACTGTGTATTAAGAGTAGGAGAGTTCGAAATGAATATTAGTTGTGTGTGTGTGTTTTTTTACCAGCAAAGCGAATGTGCATAACTCATTTCCAAAGTGAAAAAAATAAAACTATTCAAATGAAGAGAAGGCACTTTCGTTTTCTCCCTTATGACACACGACACGAAGCCCGAGCGAAAAAACTTATTATATAGACATACTAGAGGAGTGTCCCGACGTTACTCGACTCGATTTCTTTTGCTGCTTTACCTACCATTTTGGAAATAACAATTTTCATGTTCTGGGTTTTTTTCTTTCAGGCTCCATTCATGTTATCTTCAATGAGGCAATACCATCACCGATACTCTATCGCTTCAAGACTGGAAGAGATTGTGAGCGTATAATCTAGTTTTGTTTTACCACAATTTTAATGCTTTTAACGCAAGGCTCATCTCTGGTAGACGATTTATCTGTTGTGATTTCCCATATGCGGTTGAGTTCATTCCTGTGCTAGTACAAAATTTTTGTACTGCACAAGCATAAATTTTTTTCCTTGAATTCCTCCATATAAAGCTAGATTTATCAATTATTTCATTTGAAATATATCGCTTTTTTTTTCTTTTTTCTTTTTTTTAGATCTTATCCTACATCGAAGTGAACGCTGATGAGGTGTTCGATTTCTTCGACATTTCATCATTATCAAACGATCTGCTTGTCAGAATTCTTTCGTCGAACTTGGAGGTTTGTTTTCAGATGTCTCTTTCAACCAACCAAATCTAGCGTCTGACCTTTTGTACATTAAAAAGTAGAAACGAAACGCTGAAACCTTATTTGATTTTGCGAATGCCGGAAATAATATATTTGCGTGGATTTTAATCGCGAATGGACTTAAAATCACGGGATTACATTTTTGCGAAATGCTCAAAGTTTGCAATGAAAACTGGAAGAAGATTCATTCCTAAATTGAAAACAAGAGGGGGGTTATATACGAAATAAGCTTGGTAATTGGCGTACTAATTCTCCTTCCCTTACAAGCGTATTTATCAAATTTTATACATTTGATTTTAGGTCGAAGAATCAAAGAAGATCGAGGCTATACATGAGTGGCACAACCGGATATCTTCTTATCGTAAGTGAAACAGAAAATCTTTTATGTCACAAATCTGCAATTTTATTCCCTTGTTTAGAACCCTTTTTTTTTATAAGAAACTGGTTCATATTCATAAAGTTAAGAAAGTTCATCAAATTTCACACGCCCAGTGCAGTGGCGCAAAATGGGCGTCAAGAATAGACGTTTCTTTTTATCCGCCTCGTTATAAGTGATAAAATATATTGACATTGTTACTATGAATTAATTTAACAGTTGGTGTCCATAGAAACAAAGCATGAGCGAGGCGTATAAGTATGATGGGAGATATGTTCGAGAACCGTGCTTAATTCCACGGTAAAAGTTTTGATCGAATTTCGTGTCGAATTTAAAATTACCAATTGTCTCGGACCATTTATACTTTACATTGGTTTTCCAAAATTTACACGGGATTGTCTCTTCAGTACTAACAAAGGGTGGTTTATGTGAGGTGGGTTGACCCGGGTTGTGTTGAAATGCTGTAAATCGGTCTTTAGATAGATAGTAGAAAAGCCTATTCATTTTAGATTGTATTTCTATGAGAAAACCTATCCCGGGTCAGCTCGGCAAGGACCCTTCGACCAGCAGGTTACTCTACACAATTTTTATTCTGTATTTTCTCTTCTTTTTTTTTGGAATTCTAGTAAATTCAGAAGCTACGGTTGCAGAGTCGCTTCTGGCACACGTGGATTATGCAAAAATAGCCCCTCTACAAGATGACATTCACAGTGTGAGCAGGTGTAAACAGCCACCAATCTCCTCACCATCACACCAAGTCGAATCTAATTCGGACACGTTAGCAGACACTTGGTGTCTAAATTTGTAGTATTTTATTTATTTTTTATATATAGTTTATTTTTTTTAAATTTTGTTCTTTACTAATTTGATTTTGGCGAACTTTAACCAAGACACGATTCCGGATTTGTTTTTTATATCTGTCGACCTCGTTTTCATTGTTTGCTGCTATAAATGCCCTAAAGGCATCAACAATATATATATATATATATATTGAGAATAACAAAGTCGTTATTTTTATTGCTCTACATGGAAACGAGGCGAAGCTGTATAAAAGATAAATCCAAATCCGGGAGAGTCGTGTATTCAAGCGACCTATTGCGAAAATGAATGAGTTGCATTTTTAGACGTATATTCTAGGCGTTCAAAAGACGCTTTCAAAACTTCTACTGGGATATCAGGGATCGAGCTTTCAATTAATCGACCAATGTATGTGCCACTCCAAAGCGAAACGGATGTCTTTTCAAATGATCGTTCATGGTGTACAATACAACGTCATCACGACGTCCATAGAACGTCATTCTAACATTCTGGACAAATTCTAACAATTAATCTAACCATTGGAACGTTTATGCAAATGATCTATTTGATCATAAGAACGTTCACTCTAATGCTTAATTGATTGTTCATACTAGCAAAAACTATTCCAAGAATGTTCATTTCGATAAGTACAGTATGCTCCCTTTAAGTAGGACTCTCAAGGGACCAAAAAAGTCAGTTCCACTTAGCGGATGTCTCAATTAACCGAACTTTTTCTTTTAGTAAGGAAGTTCAAGGGACCGAGAAATCCAGGTCCCAGTTATCAAAAGTCCCACTTACCCAGGGTCTCACTTATCCAGGGTCTCACTTACCCAGGGTCTCACTTATCCAGGGTATACTGTACATATTTTCGCATGACACGCCCACTCACATGTATATTTATTTATATATATTATTTTGTATTTATTATTCGAAAAGATATTCGAATTGTAAGAAAGTGAATACTGCAAAAAAGTGGACTGAGGCGATTTAAAAATAATAAATTGTCAAAGTTAAAGTTGGTCTAAATTTGTCTTTTTAAAAATATTTTATATTTATGATTTGTAGAGGGTCGGAAAACACATTCGTAAGAGAGCAGAAAGCCAATTATCTGTTGAGAAACACTACAAGTTAATTGTCTTTCACTCTCCCTCACAGCTGTTGCTGACCCTCTAAATACTTCTGGGCTCTCTATTTCAACAAGTAATATATTCAGTGCTATGGACGTGAGAAAATTGCAAATGTTTTGGTTAAGCTATAGTTTGTTTCTTTTGTTGAATTGTGTTTTTTTGTTTTGCTTTTACAGTTGAATTGGGGAACAAGTTCGATTCCTTTGGGAAAAGTGCTTTTCGTTTGCCAAAAATCGGCCTGTATTATTTTGTTACATACGGTGAGCTAATTTTAGTTTCTATGAAACATAAATCTTTATATTCAAGAAAATAAAAAACATTACATTACATGAGTTTGTTTTCCTCTACTCGAATGTCGTTTTTGTTCATTATGAGAGATTCCTATATAATGCTATATGATTAGCAATTAATTAGCAATCAAATTCTGTTTATTAATTGAGATTATCATCACATTAATCTAAAGAAGAAGCCATGTGGCTTGTAGTTACTTTCAGTTATTGGTAAAGATAGTAAATGGTAGACAAAATAAAACTACTTGGCATTGCCTTATTAGTCAGTATGCTAAATTTGATAAAGATTTTACGATCTCCGACTGTTATTAATAGCCAAAAATAATATATGTCAAAAAATATGTTTAAAAAAAACAATACATCTCATTATCTTATTAGAAAATTTGTTTAATTAATCATTGCACCAGATTTCCTAAAAATTGAACCACTTTTGATGAAAATATTGAAGTAAAAGACTTTTGTTTTTGTTTGTATGAAGAGTTGCCTTGCAGAAAAATACGGAGTAGAAGTTAGCCTCGGTTAATTGTAAAAAACCAATACCGGCTAGTAAAATTAGACAGAAAGACAGACGACTGGACAGCTGATGCAGAAAAATAATACCGACTGGCTGCAAAACCAGTCACAACCTACTTCTCTGCTACAGAAACTTGCCAGAAGATGACTACTGCTAGAAAGATATTACTTGCTATTGATGAAAGTGATCACAGCAAACGAGCATTTGAATGTAAGTTGATCCAATATATATATATATATCTTTTGCAAAATACAAAATACTTTGGACACCACCTCTCCCCAAATGCAATATTAGTTAATTTAAGGTGTCAATACTGATTCTTAACATTGAATCGGGGAATACTCTCTGTGGCTGTGGGTGATTATAAAAGTTTGCCTCAATAATTTGGGGCCAGGCCCAATGGCAGTGATATAAAAGATGTGTGTTATGAAACTTATTTAACATATTTTACATAGATTATTTGGATAACATTGCTAAAACTGATGATATGTTGATTCTACTTCATGTATTCAATCCACCTCCTCCACCTGCAATGTCATCAAAAGGTAAATGTAAAACCAAATTCAATTCTTATAAAACAAACTGCTCATCTTATTACCTCACCTCGTCTGCTTCCCATTTTCAGCTGTCACTTGCATGCATAGCTTCTATCTATTTTTTACTATACCATACCTACCATTTTCAAAATAACATACACATGATTTGACCGATCAAAGCATTTTTTTGTAAGAAACATTAGGTTTGAATAAGTGTCAGTCATCTAAATTGACATTTTTCAGCGGTTTGGATTATAAAGTTTTTTTTACCTATATATGCATATATATATAATATTATCATTTATGTGTTTATAGGAAAGATGTCACACATGGGTATGGGTTTGTCAATTGATGATCATCACAACCATCGCTTTGGACATGATTTTTTCTTAAGTGGTATAAATTTGTTCTTTATATAACTATATATGACATTTCAAGAGATTTAGAGTACAGTCGTTAAAATATCATTAAGTAAATATAGGTGTGAAGTATACTTTTGGATGGTGTTGGAGTCAATAGCAAGAATAAGCTCCTTGTAGGGGCTGTAAACTTAAGATGCCATAACTGGCACGCATAGGCCTAATGATATAGGATTTTGCATGCCACAACCTGGGCAAGTGTGGGTCGTGAATATACTAAAAAATTCCTAGCCTTTTATTGTTATTGTTGTTATTATTTACAAATATTTATGTACAGGATAAAACCATTCAAAATGTTGTAAAATATTATAAATATTAACAAAATTCTGTTCTTCCATGGGTCCTGTAGTACACAGACAAAAAAATATAAATAAATATTAAAAGCTAATTCTTTAAAATAAAAATAAAAATAGGTTATGTTAAGTTTTAAAAAGTTTATTTTATATTCTGTTAAAATCATTTAAAGTTGATGCATCCCGAATATTAAAAGGGAGATCATTATATATTTTAGCACCAGTAAACCGAAACCTTTTTTTTAACACTGAAGTCTTACACGGTAAACGTATAAGTTTATTCTTATTTCTCATGTTATTTTCCATTACGTCAAAGTAGTTTACAAAGCTCTCACAAACATTTTCAAACAAGCAGTTGAACACCTGTACACATATTCGTTTCTTAGCCTAACTTAAATAAAGTGTAAGCACCATCTCAAACTGTATATTAACCCAAATGACTCCTGGACAACAACCAAACAAGGGTCAAATAGCTTAGAATTCACTAAACAGTGGAGAACTAGTGACAAAGGTAGTGACATAAATAATGTTCCTGCAACTAAGAAACCCAGACTAAACCCCCAGGATAACTGAGATAAGCCTTAAGACTACTAAATAACACAATCACCTATGGCAACACGAGGAGTGGTCAAACAAACCAAACAGAACCTGGATTATGCTTAATACTAACAACAGTCCTGGGCTAATTAAACATCAAGAGGATGGAGTACACCAATCTATAAATAACCAAAGTTAGGTAATCCTGACTCAGATAAAATTATGTTTTTTACATTTTCTTTTTTTGGAAACATTTTTTGTCCACATTAGGATTTTTCAAGCTATGTTTCAAGACTTGTTTAATTCTAAAGATGTTGTATATACTGTATGTTTTGTATTTTTTTTAGGTAATACATCCATTAACAACAAATCTTTTACTTTTTAACATTTTAGACCCTAATAGTGAACATTGGATCTTATGGAGAAAGAATGTAGAAGAGAAAGTGGAAAAACTTAAGAAGTATCTTTCACAGTTTGAAACCAAATGTGCTGAAAGGAAAGTAGCGTGCCACGCAATCCTTCACTCTGGCACTCCTGGAGAAGCTATTTGTCAAATCTCAATTGAACGAGATGTGACACTTGTTATGATTGGTTCTCGAGGTTTGAACAAGTTACGTAGAACCTTTCTAGGTTCTGTTAGTGATTATGTCATTCACCATGCTGGTAAACCAGTAATGGTTATCCCGCCATCTAAATAAAAATCTAAATTCACTACATTATAATAAAAGTTTTGTTAATTTTATTTACCATTATTAGAAGTTACCTAGACATAGTAATTTAATTTCATCCATCATAGATCCAAAGTGCTATCAAAATGAATTTTGTTATTATATATTATTTATATATATATATATATATATATATATATATATTATTTTGTTATTAGAGGTTTTGGTAGTTTATAGCAAACTTTCAAAAGCAAAATGAAACTTCTCATAAAAAGACCTAATTTTTAATATTTTGTTTGTTCTTTTTTTGTTGTTGTTTTAGATGAGAATTTTTTTATTTTGTTATGGGCTTTTATGTAAACCTTACATTTTAATTTTCTTACTGTGTTTTTTGTTTATTAAAAATAAATATTTAATCGTATCTTAAAGATATTTTTTCGTTCTTTTTCTACTTGAAAAAGCTTTTATAGAGGACGTTTTTACTTTTTGGAATATTATAAAATCTGCTTTACCGTAAATTTTACTTTGCAAAAACCTTGCTCTCTACTACCTTATCCAATATTAGAATTGTTTGTTTATTACACCATATTGTAAATTTGTAATATTTAACAGATGTTTTATTTGTTTGGACAATAAATATTAGATTGCAATTTATTTAACATATTTGAAAAGTTTATCTCAGAAGTCTATCTATAAGGTTACTAGTCAAACGTGAAGATACGTCTAGTAAAGTCTTACAAAAAATAATCTTGGTTGTATTAGTTATTAGTGATCTGGCTTCCCTGTTTAACATGTATTGAATGAATTTTGTTAGTACATGAAGTTTCATTGAAGAGAATGTGAAGACGTGTTATCGATACTTTTGTTTGTGTAGTAACAGAAAATATCTTCTACACTCATATTTTTAATAAAGATAAATATTTGTGACGGAATTGTGTTATTCCATACTAAAGGGATATAGCTTGTTCAATTTTGATGTAAATGAATGTTCTTTGAATAACGAAAATCTTTCAAAACGATTTTTATTGTGATGGAAGCATTGTAATAGTTGTTACAATCAAAACACCATTCATTAGTTTTTTATTGTTGAATGTTTTAGTGGTTTTTATAAGCAAGCATACTAATGGTTATATATTTTTATCACACAGAGTGACATAAAATAGATTATGATCCAAAGCCCCATTCATCGACTTCCTACATGATATAACAACAAACAGAATAGGAGGGTGAAACTAAATTTGTCGTAGTACATTCCATTTATTGTCATAGTTTAGCCTTCGTGTTCTTATAGTGGAGACTCTGTTTCAACCTGAAATATCCTTATATAATGGTACATATTATTCTGATTTCTACAATTTAAATGTTTTAAAATAAATGTCTTTTATAAATCATTTATCAAATCAAAGTTTTTTTTTGTGGTGGCAAAAGTTTTTTGGAAATTACTTTTATTTTTTTTTTTTGTATCAAGCTGAGGTTATTCTTACCAATCTTGCAAATGAAATCCTATCTATCTGATTTTGTTCTTTATCTTACCTTCAGCAGTAGGATTTTGTGCTCTGCATTTATATCTTATTATTTTATTCCTTTTACTTTTAGAAAATAATATAACCAAAGAGCAGAACACTTTAACGCAGCAATACGAAAACCTTTAAAATGAGTTCAGATAAAGACTTGAATGCTTTCCTCAAGAAAGTCGATGACATAAGTAAGTAGATAATAAAACACATTTTTCGACAACTTTAATAACAATAATAACCGAATAATTAGCCAATCAAATTGCAGTATTCTGACAAAAGGTCGATGGTACTAGTGCTTCTTATTTTTCTAATTTTTTTGACAAATTTTAGTACTGCTTCTTATAACAAAAAATGTGTATTCTTGCTTGTTTACCTATTTGGTGTTTCTTCCAAATACAGCTTCGATGATTCAAGATTTGAACAGTGCAGACGGTGATAGCAACCAAGAGGAAGCCATGATGAAAGCGGACACATATTTGGACCGAATCAAAACAAAAGATTTTAAATGTGGTCAAACCGTCGCAACCAGTCGATCTCATATAAACAAATACAAAGTCAATGACGAAAAGGTATAGCTTATGCCTCGCTTATCTCTCGCAATGATACCCAAGGAAAGTGCGTAAGCGAGGCAATTTGCCTCCAAAAATTCATTCAGTTTGGATGGGTCTGTTTTGATTGTGCGTAATTTAAGGAGCTTTATATCGAGATAAGCCAAACATAAACAATCATACAGTCAATAAAATATGTTAGGGACATTACGCAACACGACTGGACGTAAACAGTACGACTAAATCAGACGTTGTTGTCTTGCTAGATATTTACGCGGGGAAAAAATAATGTCAACTGATAAACAATAACAAAGATAATAAAAAACCGTACAATATTATCCAATCAGATATTTCTATACAAATATTTTCGACCAATCAGATTCTGTGACTAATTCTTGACTGCGCGCTGATACCTGTCCCTCCTCCCATCAAATATAGAATGTTTTTTGTTGAACGAGATGGTATGGAAGGGGAAGGGGCGGTAGGGATGGGTATCCCATCCCATCATCCCAGCCGTCTCTGATATGTAACATAAATGGAACCAAAGCCATTATGTGTTTGTTTGGATTGTGTTGCTTATTTATGTTGTTACTCAGACATCATCTCTGTGATGTCATTGTTTTAATATATTCCACATATAGCAAAGATTTCTGGAAAGTCTGCAAGTGAGAAAAATTGCCTCCAAAAAATACTCTCCAACTCTTATTGATAGATTCCTTAAAGAAATCTTTGTGTCTCTTTTTTTCAAATTTGGAAACTAAACTTGAGACACCAGTCGTTTTACAGTCTTTGAAAAAATGTTGAATTAAACACTGCAAAAAAAAAAAAAAAAAAAAATGCAGGCGCTCGAATTCAAAGTAAATTTTTCTTCCACGATCTTTCTTTCATTTCGCATTCAAAAATAAAATCTAAGTATTTCCCGTGGTATTTCTTGTCCATGTTGGTAAAGACGAGTACGTTCTCTTCTGCCTTGGTGAAGAAGACTGTTCACCTCTTAATTCAGTATCAGTGGTATTGTGGCCGGTTTAGCTCAGTCGGTAGAGCGTTCACATTGTAACCGAAAGGTTGCAGGTTCGATCTCTGCCTCCCTCAATTCAACATATGAGTAGCACAGCTTTGGGTAATCCGACCTGTGTGGTAGATCACTGGGAACTGAAGGTAGGCGTGGCACTCCACTTAGAAGATTTAGGGCTGTCTCTCAACAAATTTTGCAGCATTTTTAGTTTAATATATTATATTTCTTGATTTTTCTCTTCATTTTTTTAGACTCCGTCATATTCCGATGAGATGAGCCCAGGTATTAATGTTTCGCTGTTTTTTTTATACTGAATAATTTCTCTTAAGAATAAGATATTTTATGCGGACGATCAAATCACGGATTAACAACGTCGTAACAACGTCATTTCAACGTCATGCGACAAACCATTACAAAA
>JAUEKX010082780.1:0-12780 GCA_031834005.1 Dendronotus venustus
TACACATATAGAACGGTGAAGACCGTGAAGACGTTCTATACACCATGCTGCTATTATCATTTACATCGATTTTGTAAGAAGAGGTTTGATGAGGATCTGAGGAGAGCCTTGACTCGAAAGTACCTACAGTGTTATTTGGGATTTATGTTTGACTGGAGTTCAACTAACAGAGATAATTGCCCGTTTCGTAAATGTGCTATAAAACCAGTCACGACCAAAATCAACACCCAAATTAACGAGCCATTGAATTGAAACGTCACTCATACTACTAATTAGCTAAAGTCTACTTTTTGGGTTTTCATGCAGCCATCTAGCAGTGGTAGTAGCAGAAGGAAACTGTTCTATGCAATGGATAGCAATGAATTAGTGCTTAGCAAAAGTACATGTTACTATTACTATTGAACAAAGGGGTGAAATAGTATGGACAATGCAGCATTTAGTTAGGCGGTGGAGTCAAAAGATAATTTTTGAAAGCTTAGAGTTAAGAGTTCTGTTGTTGTTGGTTGTAGATCCATCAATGGTTAATTAATTTATTAATTGTCACCATTATCTATATATCTATTATTATTATGATTAATCTTTTAGTGCCACTTATACGTGTACCATGACTGAGGCTATTGTTTAAATTGTGAGCGGAAGAAATTACTATCAGAAATAGAAACATAATTTTAAAAAACTAAGGTTATGAATAGGGTAGCACTCTAATTTAGTTGATAAAACATTTAAAAAATACAAGAAACATAATAAAAACATAAACAATACAAGAAACATTATACAATACAAACAATTGGATAGATTTCGAATATGATTGAGATATTTTTGAAAATAATAATTGAGACATAAATAAAGTATAGGTAGAGCTAGCTACCCATTGTAAAGTTGCCTTATCTGTCCTCATTCTCTCTCTTCACTCGACTCATCGGAGCAGAGAGAGAGAGAGAGAGAGAGAGAGAGAGGTTTCAGCGAAGACTACGCGCTGAGTGTGCCGGTGCGTGTGCGACCGTTCTGCCTTGCACTCACTGGAGATTTGGAAGTGTGGGGAAGTGCAGTCATCAACAGTTTATAAACAGCTTCCCGGCAGCGAACTTCTCCAAAGTTGAACATTCCTGCGTTTGAGTGTTTTGTGAATAGATTATTCAATATTATATCGACATGCCTTCGAAGAAAGTTTACGTGACTAGGAGGATTCCTCAACCAGGTTTAGATAAATTATCGACTGAATTCAACATAGATTTTTACGATAGCGACGAAGCTATCCCCCATGACGTGCTTGTCGCGAATGTGAAAGGAAAAGGTTATGATGCTATATATTGCATGCTGACAGACATCATCGATGAAGAAGTTCTGGATGCTGCAGGTATCTATTTGAAGAATAACCAATGCTATTATGATTTTGACTGATATTTACATCGTTAGATCGATATTGTTTACAATGAAAATCATTGTCATTGAATGAAACCGGCCTTGAGACCTTGACCTTGCGAAGGCCAAGTACACTGACCATCGTTTATATGTTGATTATGTTCTTTGTTATGATTATCAGTATTTTTCGGTCCATCTATCTAGTATTAGAGAAAGATTGCTTGGTATGATGTCCAATAATGAAGTAAATTGATCTCGTTTCTTTGAAAAGAGTGCAATGTCGCTTCTCAGTTTCGAGGAAACAATTAAGGTCAAGGACGCCAGTCTTACTACAACAACAATCCACTGTGCTGAAGTCACGTAGCATGTTGAATGGATGAATTGCTTAGCTTGGAGCTTTTCCATTCAAAAACATGATGGCCCCAATCATAATATGATATCCCTATATTCCTATACCAATCAAATATTTCATAATAAGAAATTTAAAAACAAGAAAAGTCCGATTCTCCTCTGCCATACATTGTAGGCCTACCTCTCGGCCCAACACACAATATATATCTATTTTTTTGTTATTCATACCAGTGGTCTATAGACTACGATTTTTCAACTTTTTATTTTCATATTTGAGAGAAAGCCCTACTGTTTGTGTGGTTAGAAGCTGAGTAATGCGTCAAGTGTATTGCTCAAAGCATCATTCAAAAACAGGCACAGTGGGCTGCAGATCATCTGCTTGCCTGTAATTTTTGATCCAAAGATTTCTCAGCTTTGTGCATTGTCAAAAATGGCATTTGGAACATCAGACTCTCTTTATAGACTGAGCATGGGGCTGGGTACTGACACGGTTAAAACAGTACACGACTAAGGATAATGGAAACAAGAAGATTTTATATATATATATATTCAGTACATCAATGATACTTTAAACTTGATATCACAGAACAGAACACATCGCTAAGTCCAGTTTAATTTTTTTTTTGTATAGTTATAACTCCAATGATGAATGACTTGAATTATCTTAGAATTTGATGTAATGGAATTCAATTCATTAAACATTTTTTATCTAAGGTCCTCAACTGAAGATTATGGCCACTATGTCTGTTGGATATGAACATATTGATCTGCAGGCATGTGACAGGCGAAATATCCAGGTAACCGACAATTAATTGTGTATTTTGTTTTCTATTTTTTCCTTTTTATTAATTCCTTTAGTATTCTCCATGATTAATTGTATGCTGTCTGTTCTAGAATTATTTAATATTTCTATTATTGATTTCCTGCCCTTTATTTTATGCCGAGTGACTTGGTGTAAAGAGTGTAACGACTAAGCCCAGTATAAGAAATCAAACCGCGTAGCAGGTATGACAATAATTAGCCGAGGCTAAATCATAAGCTATCTAGTTTTTACACTTTGAAACACTAAGTTGAAAGGACCAAAGTTGTGCAATGTGTGCTGTATTCTTGAAATCCCTGCAGGTTGCCAACACGCCTGGTGTGTCTACCGACAGTGTGGCTGAATTGACTGTCACTTTGCTCTTGATGACTGCACGTCGTGCTGTGGAAGGTAAGATGAACAACATGTTTCATGATAACATTTCTCTGTTATAGGGGGCCTATAAAGTATGGTATTGCAACCAAGTGACAAATTTCCTTAACGGAAATTTACCATTTTTATTGTATAGATTTATAACCAGTGGTAACATGCACTATCTCAAGCATATATTGCCTTCTCTCGAATAATGTGTGGCCTGATGCTAGTGCTATAGGCCACATATATGGCCTATATAGCATTTTTTTTCTACCATGGATTGCTCTACAGGTCCTTGGGCCATTTATCGTCTATATTTATCCATTTTCTTTCTTATTTTACTTTAGGCCTAAGGCTTTGATTATCCTAGTTCTAGTTCTAGTCATTTCTTATTGCAGATATAATACATACAATACATGTACTATGAACCCGAGGCACCACTCACTTGTATTATTATTATAGTTATAATTTAAGTATTTATGTGAAACAAGAATCTAACAAGAACCTTTGTCCCAATGTCAATGTCAGGTGTGGAAGCTGTCAAGGAAGGTCAATGGGGTCCGTGGAAGCCTATGTGGTTGTGTGGAGCCGAAATGACGGGCACAACCCTGGGCATTTATGGCCTTGGACGTATCGGATTCAACGTGGGACGTCGACTTCAACCATTCGGGTTCAAGAAGATCTACTACAGTGACGTTACCGAGGTGACAGGGACAGTATATTATAATTTAGTCTGTGTTCTTATTACTCCTTTCTTTCATTTTGAGGTGTTGTTTGGTAGTGAAGCCTAGTCTACCCGTGATAAACTCAATCTGTGTATACTCGAAACTATCCGCAGACCCTTAAATCTTCAGTAAATTGTCTGATTTCCTCCGATTGTACGCTTTTCTAAAGTGCCGATGTGCGGTCGGGCGTTAGAGAACCGGTCATCGCGTCACTAGCTTTTACCGGATGTATCCGCCTAATGAGAGAGAAGCAAGTTGCCCGACATTACCGTTGGTATCGATATACTGTTTTCGTTGTCATTTTATTATGTTAATATGGTAGCGTAATTTTTTGTCGATTCATTGCCTATTGCCGACTTTCGCTTTCAAGCTTCTGGTAGACTCGCGATTAAATTTTATGGTCGGTTCAACTGATTGTGTTCTTTTTTTGGTCATGTTGTCTCAATTATGACCCGTGTTTTCTTCTATTTTGGTTTTCGGGCGTGATTGCATGCTTATTCGGTCATCTTTTATTGCGATTTAATTTTAAAACACTCGGAATTGGTTAATTGTCTTGAGTGCGCTAAGTTTCCGTCTAGTCTAGACTGACTAATTAGTATTAGAATTAGACAGTAACTAATAACAGTAAAAATTCTCCGTATCTTATCCGGTGAGATAATACAGAGATGCGGCCAATTTGAAAACTAGAGTAGATAGATTATTATTAATATTAATGTAGGAATGTAGGTATTTGTTATGAATTATACTACTTTAATTTCAGCTGGAATCTAGATTCATGATATTCATAATGTGTTATTTGTGTAGTCTTGGAAACTGCAGTTACAGTTGGATTGTAATCCTCCTATAAGGATTGTACACTTTTCCCCCCAATTGTACACTT
Source organism: Dendronotus venustus (assembly GCA_031834005.1). Taxonomy (NCBI): domain Eukaryota; kingdom Metazoa; phylum Mollusca; class Gastropoda; order Nudibranchia; family Dendronotidae; genus Dendronotus; species Dendronotus venustus. Next base: position 4,493 of record JAUEKX010082780.1, read on the forward strand.
TTTTTTTTATTGATTGGACACTTTTTATGGTTTGAGGTTGGCAGCTCTGGGATTGATGAGTCGCAAACCAAACCGAACCTTTTGTATTAGTTTAGTATTTTTAGACTGTTACCGTATGCTTTCCATCAACAGGTGAGCTACGCCAAGGACATAGGTGCGGAGTTCATTGACTTTGATGGTCTAGTCCAGAATTGTGACTTCATCTGTATTTGCTGTAACCTCACCCCCAAGGTAGGTCGTGGATAACAACAACGCTATCTAGACGACATAAAAACTTGGAATTTCTTTTTCTAGTTCTAGGTAGGATTGCTTTTTTAAAATTTCTTTTTCAGTGAAATCCTGAAAATGAAAATGGATGAGAGAGCAGTGTAATGTCATTGTCACCAGTATCATATAATGCTTCATGCTGGGAAAACTGCGTCAACCTCTGGTTTCTTTGGCTATTGATATTCTTACAAATCCTAGCTCTGTGTTTTGTCAAAAGTGGGCATGTACCTCATTCACTATTTAAGATTAGGCGTGGATCTGGGTTGGTGCCGGCAATGCAATAGCGGTGTAAGTGTAAGGCAAAGGATGACAAGACAAACAATTTTTTGAATTTCTATTTCTATTCCAGACGAAACACATGTTCAATGACGCGTGCTTCAAGAAAATGAAAAAGACCGCCATCCTGGTCAACTCTGGGCGGGGAGGAGTCATCGATCACGAGGCGTTGGAAAGGGCCCTAATTAACGGGGAAATTCAGGCGGCAGGTTTAGACGTCACCGAGCCGGAACCCTTGCCCAAAGATCATCCTCTGGTCAAGTTGAAGAACTGCGTCATTCTGCCCCATATGGGCAGTAACACGTGGGATTCCAGAAATCACATGGCGGAAATCGCTGCCCGAAACTGTATTGCTGCCGTAAATAATCAAACTCCAGAGGGTAAAGTGATGACCGCGATATCGTAAAGGAATCAAGACGGTTTTTAAGTAAAATCTAAAAAGTATGTAGGTTTTGTCTACAATTACCAGAGAAATTAAACTATCAATTATTTAACCCTTTCATTCCCAGCCATTGCCGGCTGCTATTGATAGACGCCTACCATGGCTATCAACGATTGCCAATTACTGAGTGGTTTTAATTTATGATATTCCAACGGGTTTCCAATGGTCTAGTTACCTGAACAGTTTTTGTACAAGATGTTACCAAGGAAGGCCCTTCCCTAACCATATTATTATAGACCTAGATCTATTTCTTCAATTATCCAATTATCATTTCTCCCATGTAACCACAAATCCTTCTGGATGTTTAGTCGAACAAGAACCCACTACTGCTGCTCCAAAAACAAGACTAGTTCTCCAGCTGGTAGGTGACAGATGTGTGGAGACTAGCAATAGCTGGGGCACCTGTGGCAACGAGAGCCTGCTTTGCAGCTTTCACTTGGACTCCGATAACTAACACAACTGACATTCACGAGGAATGATATGACACAATTCTCATTTATTTTGTCACTTTGGAATTGATTATTTTACTGAATGAAACAAAAAGGTACTAAAAGTTCCAACAATTAGGAATCATATAAAGTTTGAAATATTGAAATCCATAACAAATACGATTTTGATTATATTTAAAAAATAAACTACCTCTTGAAAAATCGTTGTCATTCCCCTTTTCAAGGGTGTAAAAGAGGAGAATTTCAGACCTAGGAATGAAAGGGTTAAAAATGTTGTGTTGCTTTGCTTGACTGACTATCTTGAATCATTGATTATATTTAAATTTGTGATCATGCAGGCCGTATTGTTAGGTCACTGCTGTTGTCATTATCTTCACTAACATCATTTGATATTGTTGTGGTCGTTTTAGTACTTCTATCGGTATGATCATGTTATAGGAATTGCTCATTCTGCTATCATACAATTGGACCTGATGTGATATCAATTAGTAATCTTGTGATTGAATGATGATTACGAATTGTTTTTAAAGAACAAAGATCAAGCAAAGCTTTTTTAGTGAACAATACAAATTATGTGATGGGAATTGTTGTGTACAATTGCTTGCATGCAGACATAATATAATATTAATATTCTATTCTGTAGTAAAATGGAAAGGAAGTTGAACAAAATTTATGGATTGTGGCTGACTTAGGCACTTTTTCTGCTGTACCTCAAAGCCTTGAGCTATATTAGCTTTACTAATGTATCCCTTCCATGGATGTCTTGCTATTCTATTTATTGTTGAGCACCAAGACCCCAGATTTATAAGTTCCTTTTTCTCTAACCTCAGCATTGCATATTGATCACGAATGTACCGTACCAATCACAAAGTTGTTACAACTCAATTCAAATTTTATGATAGATAGATGTAGCAGTTTGAAAGGAACTTGGTTTTGTTCTTACAAAGTACAAAGCGAACAACTGCTGTGATAAGAATTTTGATGCCTATAGTAGTACTGGTACTATTGATCTTTTGATACAATTCTATGCAAAGCTCAAGATATTGGTGCACTGAAAAGAACTTCAAATTAAATCTGCTGCATTTATTATTACTGTTGATAGATACCCTTTTGTACCTTTTCTTAAAAAGAGAGCTTAGTAGAACAAAATAAAGTAATGCAAAGCCTGAAGTTGGTCCATTTTTCACCATGTATATCATGCTACGCATTATCATTACACTGACATTTTTATTGCATCTCTCTTACTCTTAGTTATAGTCCTCGTAATCCCAGTTACAGCTGTTGTAAAATTTCTTTTTCCATTTCAAGAATTTCCGTTTTATATTATAAATATATACATCGTCTATTTCCTACTGTTCCCTGATCTTCGGATCCTTTAATATCCAATAAATCTATATGTGTAATGTGATATTTCTTAAATACCATTTTTTATGTGATCACTTTTTTTCAAGCAGACTCGGCTTTTGTGTTTTTGTTTTCATTATTCTTTAAAATTAAAATTTTTACATAAATATGAAAAGTATAGAGCCACTAATTGACATTGTTCCTGATATGAGTATGAGACAGATATCTCTCCAAAGTGACACGGGTACAAAGATTAAAGATTATTGAAACCAATTTCTACTGATGGTGCATAATATCTAAGCCAAACATATTTGATATCCATCATTTATAATAATTGATTTCTATGAAATTACAAGTACTTATCCCTATTTTACTTCAATGTAAAAGATCTGAAAAAGTGATTATTAAGGAACTAAATACTGCAGTACTTGTACTAAGGATAGTGTTTGATCTGAAAAGACAAATAATGAATGTATGTTATATTTCATATATTATAGTCATTATAATTGTAATTCCTTTGTGATCCTTTTTCAATACACACGCATTTATTGCCAAATTTTTATCTCCTTTTTCTCCTTCTTCTGTTCTATGATTTTTATAATGTTTTGTTTTTTAAATCGTATTCTTATTCCAATAGCTAAAAAGACCCCTATTTATTTTATAAAAATTATTATTTATAATGTTGTTTCTACTCTACCGTACCAGTTTTTTTTACACATTTTTTATTAATAAATTTCGTCGACCAAAGTCATCGTCTTTATTAGTACTTGACTATACAGTGGAACTTGGATACAACGAGCTTGGATTGAATGAGACCTCGCATCCAACGAGGTATATTTTAATCCCCATTTTATCACATTATGCTCCCCTCCCCCTCGCATTCAATGAGAATAACCAATCAGTCCCGACGACCTCGTTGTATCCAAGTCATGATAATCTGACAAACATTACTAAATGATAATGATATGAAATATCATGAATGTAGGCACAGTATTAGTATAGCATGCAGTGGAACACAGAAATAGAAGCATAGGTAGGTACTGGTAGTTTACAAAATCTTTGAGTTAAACTGTGTTGAAATGTGTATCTGAAACAAAACAAATGCAAGGAAAAGACCTTCCTCAGCATGTGGGTGGGTGTGGGCGCAGTACCTACTATCATTATACCTACCACTAAATGAATGAATGACATCATTTATATAGTGCTTATCCAGTCTTCACCATGCTCTAAGCGCGTTACAATGATTTATCCCCTGGCAGGCCAATAGCAAACCAATATTTCCTACTCAACTCCCCGTGGAGCATACAGTGCGAGCTGCTACTGAAAGTGCGTTGACACTAGTATTCGAACAAGATCGGTCACTGCCCATAGCCAGATACTCATTTACACCTGAGTCAAGTGGGGTAAATGTGGGTTAATTGCCTTACGCAAGAACACATGCCGGCCAGCTTTCGGTTCAGTTGGTTAAAGCAGGTCACTGTTGTAGGCCTACCACTACCACCAGTGTGGGGTTTGTTATCTTTTGCCTAATACAGCGTTTGCACTGTTACTGTTAACACCATATCAGCTCCACGCTCAGTCTTAAATGGTGAATGAAGGGGTAGATAACCCCAATAACCACCTTCGACAGAATTAAATACAAGAGCTGGGAAATACTAGTGGATCATGAACTACAACAACCAGCCGATCTGCAGCCCACTGTGCCCGTCCTTGAATGGCGCTATGAGTATGAGCAGTACGCAGGATGCATTACTCAGCTGCCAACCACAAACATAAATTTATGTCGCCTATTTAGTGTTGCCTATCATATATATTACTAGCAAACTCTCGGATCGACGATGGCAGCGTTGTTGCGGTAAATAGGGGACATAAAATAAACGCCACGAGCGTCGTTGCGGAGAAAAAGAGTTAATAGGAGGTATGTATTCCAAACACCATTCACTGTTGTTATCTTTGGGCTTCTAGTTCTCTTAACATGCTTTTACTTTTAGGATGATGCATTGATAGGTCGATGATTTTGGTTCAAAAGAGCACGACCTTGTCATGAATATATTATGCGCTATATAAATGCTATAATATTAATATATTATTATTATTACTGTACCCCCTACGTGTATTATCTTTATGTCCCAGTTCTATGCAATTAGAAAAAGAAGTAATGGCAGTCTTTCTTCCCGTTTTAGTTAGCTAATTTTACGAACAAATTATACGTTTGATCAATCAACCTACAACATTATTCGAATATTCTATATATCAATTAACAAACAAATTTTGTCGCAATTTTTTATATTATTATTATTACAATTAAGTGTTTTGAATCTAACCTCCGGACACCGGTTTCTTGAACCGGAAGTTTCAGTGCTTACAACGTAACATTTCGAAGGGGGCGTTTATTATACTCTTTGAGGTTTCTGTGGTTAAATTAATTATATTGACTTTAAAAAGGCTACAATCATCCTTTATACATTATTGTTTTCATTTCTTTTTAAGAGTTATTACATTTTTAATTAAATATTGATGTTTGAATGAAAAAGTATAGCTTTTACATCACACACCCTTCACTCCTAACGAAGTATATAATCCCACCCCCCTATCAATAATCACTGTGTGACTGTGATTTTACACTGTGTGTTGTTTATGTTGACACATTTTCTCTGCGATGACATGCCTCTTCAGAAACCGGCAACGTTATCGTAAAAAAACAAAACATGATGAATTATAACCAAGGAAATAACATTGAAATGAGAATTGGGGTCTAATTATTAAAACTAGCAGTGGTTCTGGTTTATCTTATCTTTTTTCTAAAACTGGCGTTTATATTGAATAAGTCGAGGGTTGTTTTTGCCTTGTTCCAACCGTTCATCTTTGAGTTGACTAAACCGCTAAAGGATACCTTTCAACAAGACGTTAGTAAGAAAGGAAGTCTTGAAGAAGAAACGATGGATCACAATTCTGATCTGGAGAAAAAGTTAGTATATCTACAACTGTCATTCTGTTTGTTATTGTTATGTTATTGTGATATCAGACTATTTATATTTTCTCAAAGCATATGGACTGAGAACTGGTCTCTCAAGACTTACTGCTGATACTCATTGAATAAGATCTCGGCAAAAGTGTAGGTTGTCTTCTGTTTCTAAAGATATGGTTGTGTGGTGGTCTGATAAAAGGTGCTGGTGCCACATATTGTGAAAGTCCCATATTTTATGGTATTAGTTTTGATAGTGCAAACCTTCCGGAGTAAAATGCAGTTTGAAATTCTAATCACCTAGGCCTAGGCCCTAGTGAAAAACATACAGATATTAATACAACACACTGAAAAAAACCAAAAAAACAATGAGAACGTCACATTCAGTCGTCAGTCAGTGTTTTTATTTTTCGTATAATATAGCCTATATATATATATATATAATAAAACAAAAAACTTAAAGACGTAATATATCGACGGTGACAGTCGCAATCCGTGTAAGTCTAAAAATAGAAATATAGTTTTTCGTTGCTTATTCGCATACTAGAACTATTATACATAGCCTTATAACTCGACCAATAGAAAGGCTTCAAATAGTCATATATGCAGAATCTGTGTAACGCCATTGGAAAACAATTTTGACAGCGCAATCCAATGACTTCGTTGGCGCAATCCGTGTATGTCTGAGAAGAGCGGAAAGGTATTTTTCGATTATCTCGAAATGATCAAATTGGACTTACACGGTTTGCGACTGTCACCGTCGATATGAGCAACATAATATGTTGCTATATAATATATGAGCAACAAAGATACCAGACAATGAATATAATGACTTAAAAAAACCCCAGAAGAAACAACCTTAGTTAGCTATTGATAATTTTGAAACATTCATTTTAAAAATCTTACTATGATTCTATTTCAGCTCAAGACGAAGAGGACTGGGTAGAAATTCAGCAACTAACGCTTTCGATGTCCCTTCAGTTCAGCCTAAGACATCCCGATCGGCACCTGGAGACATTGGAGGAAAAGAATCCAGTGCTGGTGTGAAGGGAGATTTGTCAAGCATTTTGCTTCTCATGTTTTTGTATATCTTGCAAGGGATCCCTCTTGGCTTGGCAGGAAGTATACCAATGCTTTTGTCCGGTAGAAAGGTAACTGCTTTTATGATTTTAGCTCTTTTAAAATTATTCTTATATTGATATCAGTAGTGAAATATACCAATCCAATTTTTTAATCAGTGTTTTGCCTTACATTTCTTCCCATGCTGAAAATCCATATCAGATGAAAGAACAACCTGTTGATTTGGTTACGGTTAATATTAATAATATTCATGAGTAGGTCTACTTGCATTTGATTTATAAGGAATGTGATCAAGCTGTGAATGAAGAACATACACCACACTGAATGGGGGCTATTATGCCTGATGTGGTATTTTTAGTGGGTACCTAGTAGAAATGCGGATGAGCATCTTCTTTGAATATATTTCAATCAAATGTCTTGTATTATTGTACGGATGATCTTTTTTATTTTTATTTTATCTTGTTTTTTATTTCCATTAAGCACATGTACATGTTATACATTTTACATAATGTATACAAAAACAGAGAAGTTTTGACAAGAGACTAGACTAGGATAATAAAAGACAACAGATGCTCTATATGTATATTAAGTTAATCAAATTGGCAATTTATATAGCACCTTTCCACGATCTTCCTCATGTTCTAAGACTAAGAGCTTCACAATATCAAATTTAATCCCCCCGACAGGCCATAGCAAACCAATTGTTCCTTCTCAACTCCCCGGGGAGTTATTATACAAATAATTAAGACTACTCGAAGGGTCACAATAATAATGCTTTTGGGAATGTGCTTTTTTTTTTATCAGTTTCAGGTAGGTCAGTTCCATGCAAGATGGTGAAAATTGCTTAAAAATTAATCTCCTAACCTTTTGCCACAGTTGAATTTTTTTCAATAGTCTTAGTTTTCACAGTTTTACTATTTTATCTTTTGATTATAGATGTATGGGTCAAGATGTAAATTTGACCCAGTATTAACATGAAGTACCCATCCATTCTTCAGTCAAAATTGAAAAAAAAGAAATGCTTTAGATTCAATGCCTTTTCTTCTTGTATTAATAGAACAGCTGTCATTATATTATTGATTTGATGTAGCCTGCTTGTTAAAGGATATCACAACTTTTCATACATATTTCATCAACATATTACAAGATAATTCACTAATTTAAAATGTCAATCCGGCACATTCATAAAATAGGTTTTAACAAAATATAACCATGTAACACATTGAGCTACGACACACCCTTCCTTGTGAAAATTTGAAATTAATTCAACTGAAAATTAAAAAAATTGTAGTGAAGTTTTTATTTTCAAGTCGGGGACGTTTCCACTATAGTTGAAATCTATTTCTAATTTATCTGCAAGAAAGTTCCTTAATAGTAATGTACAGAGCAAGGTTGCATTTGGCAGTGATATTGATACGATTGATAATATTTCATAAGCCCAAAATTCTTCCGTCAGTCTGTCACA
>JAUEKX010083113.1:0-12765 GCA_031834005.1 Dendronotus venustus
AAATGATTAAGCCAGTGTTCTCTTCTTTTATCTGGAGAGCCACCTTTCAGCTGTATGGAAGGATGGTCTTTCCGACCTGAGAGTTCATTGATTATTTTCCATGCGGCAGAATGTTTATGTGATACATGGAGATGGGAGATGGAATTTATCTTTCCTTGAATAAACAATGCAGATCTTAATCAAACAAGACAGAGAAAAAAATGTTTCCATCTTTGCCAATCTTATTCCCTACGTCACACTTGAACTACACAATGCAAAGCAAGTACTGAAACGTCTTCATTTTCGCCGTTTTGTAAAACGAAACACGATGGAAAGCAGCCACTGAAATGTCCTCATTTTTTTCCTTTAAAAAAAGGGTCCCTTGAATAAAGCTTTCTTTGTACATGTTGTGACATGTTGTCAATTAGACGTAATGTAACGAATAAACGAAGATCAATGAAACCATTTTCAGTTGCTTATTTGACCTAAGTTTCCATCTGGGAGCTGCTTAGTCTGAGTACTGTTGCTCATAAAAAAACCGTGTCCAAAAACTCCATTTATAGGCAGGATTGTAAAATAGGAGAAGTGAAAACAAAAATGCCTCGTTTATAAAAGAGATTCAGCAAAAAATTTGAATATCACACTTTTTTTCAACGAAAGAAGAATACAGGGGGCATAGAATATCTGTCACACCATAGACGGAAGAAATACTAGTATTTCTTCCGTCTATGGTCACACATAACAAGGCTCGCCATATATCTAGAGTAAATCATTATACTGTACTAACATGAGCACTTCCAGAGTTGCCGAATGTTGAGATTCGAAAATAAGGTGCGTCAGGTGACATCAGGATCTGGATGACTTCAGATGTCATATCCAGCTCTTGGAATGCATCTTTCAACGCCATACTCTATAACACAAAAATAATTTATCCACGCTTTTTTTTTCTTCATCTTTTTGGGCATAACCAGGGAAAACGAATCCATCATTTCTCGATTTATTTATTGATTTCTTTTAGAATTCGTTCATTAATTGAAGAGTTTGAACCGATTTGAAATTTCATCCAATTAAGGGGAACCAAATGTTTTTAAAAACCAGGGACCAAAACTAAACACTTCTATACATAAAAGTGCATACGGAAATGGGGCTGTATAACTAGTATAGCAACCTTGCACATAAGAAGAGCCAATGCCGCAATGGTTATCTTGTCTTATAATGCGCTAAGTCTGTGGTGGCAGGTACAGGAATATGAAGTTTTCATCAGTTACAAGCTGTACGTGCAGGCTAATAATTTTTGGTTAGAAAACGTGGTGGCCAAGCTTTAGCCCATTGAGGGACACCGGACCTCTCAGTTCGTATTAACACGAAAGGAAAAAGAGGTCAAACCTTCATAATGATCTTGTTAACTACATCAACACTTGAGAAATTAAAATCAACAACTTCTTCTGGTTCCATAGTAGTTATACTGCAGTCAGTCAATATACCACCTTCCTCAGCAAGTCTATTATAGAGAAAATCAATATATTAAAATCCAAAGATTTTGGGGATAATATAAATTCTTAATTTGGAAATATTTTTAGCAATTTAGTGCGAATAAAAGTTGGCAGGAAACTATTGTGGATTATGGTGGATAAATTTATGGCTGTGAACTCAATACTCAAAAGTGCTCCTCAATATAACATATAAAACATTTCTGAGAACAAAAATATCTCATATCAAACTTTTAAACTTTGCATCAATAAAAAGACAAGACATAATCAGGGTACACTTGTTTTCAGAACAGGTCAGGTTTAAGTGACCCTCCAGATGCAGATGCAAGATGCAGTCTTTTAGATGGTTATGCAGTTTTTACTGCTGTATCTGACTTACAGTATCTTTAAAGGATAGCCATGTCCAGCGTAACACATTTTAAGAGCAATTGTTGAACTTTTCTCTGTTGCTGATCCAAATATGTGAAGACATTCCTTTTGCATAGTTATTAAAAGCATGAAAATAAAGTTACATACCCATAGTGGCTTTGTGAGACTTAAAAATGAGGTTAGTAGACATTAAAGATTGATTTTATTTTTCTAAATGTTTTGAGCAATTAGTTCTGGCCAACTTTGTTTTTCCCAAAGAATCTTCATAATAATTGCTTTGTTTGGTTGGCAACGCCAACAATAACAACCATCCCAAATGCCTTGTTCAGGATGTTATAGTCGGTTTTGAAAAATATATCATTGGAATTCCCTTAATAATAATGGTGTTATTGGCACGTAACGTGTTAAATGCGTTGTAGGAATATTTATACATGCTATTTGTCACAGCCCTTAAAACACCATGGAACCATGGAAAAATAATGTCCAATACATCACACTATAAAATATTGATAGATAGATAATAGGTAGGAAAGAATCCCACCAATCTCTAAGATGACACTTTTTCAAAAATACTTTTTATGTTATTATAGATGCAGTGGTAATAACATTTAACAAATAAAATAAGTTAATAAGTTTAACTCTCTTTCACATGGGCATCAATTATTTGTCTTTACAATCAAAATGTTACTGCTATGTATTTCAGACCACAAATAATCAGTTAAAACTTTAGCTTTAAAGAGTTAAAAATGATTTTAAAAGAGGTTTTGAGGCTTTTCATAAAAGTGGTTAATATTGATTAGCCTTGGGATATATCAATGAAAACACTTCACATACCAGCAAGACATGTAAGTTGATTTTGAAAGTTGCACTTTCTTCTTCAAAATGATATTCTTGAAAAACTGATGATTGAATGAAGGCACTAGCCTGTGCATATTTACTTTCTTCTACAGTTACCTTTAGACCATTAGTTGAAATAAAAACTGTTGCAGTCTATAAAACAAAAGAAAAATAACATAATGATAAAAGATCATCTTATTTTTGTTCCACATTGTTCCTCTCATAATTCCCTCTTTTTAGAAATTTGGATCGATTTGTTTTGAACTTTAATTTTTTATTCTCATCGTTCCTACACATATATATTATTTTAAAGAAATTGCTACAGAAATGTTTCTTCCTGTTTGATATCTAAAAAAAAATTCAAAAATATTAATTGTTCCACTTTACAATCATTCTGAAAAAATTGTTCCTATATTCCCATTGTTCTTATTTTTCGGTCGGTCTGCAGAGGGTAAGTAAACATTTTTAAAAGAGCAAAAACTAATTATATATGTCTGAGAAACACTTTTCACTCTCTTTTGTGGATATTGCCTTCATTCTTACTTTTCATTTGTTTTCATTTTTCATGTGTTTCATATTTTTCAATCATTCTATTTTTTGCTTGGAAAGAATAAATTGTTACTTGCCAAGCTTATATATATTGAAAGAATAAAATAATGTAATCCGTTCTACAATTGACACAATAATTGGAGACCCTCCCTAAATAGTCAGAATTATCAGGCTAAAATTCAAGATTTAAAAAAAAATCTTTTTCATAATTTCTACCTTTCTAAATTGAATATATGCATACACTGTTTTTGCTTCCAAAGAGCAACATGAGGAAAAAATACAGAGGAAAAAGTATATATGCATATATAAACCAATATAGAGACCCATGCATGTGCTATACTTACATCTTTAAAGTGAATAGCTTTCAGAAGGTTTGACAGGTTTTTTGAATTATCTAGCCGTGCAACCAAAACATAATCAGTTTCTTCATGGCTTGACATAATTGAAAAGTAAACACTAAATGAAAGATAAATTACTTAACAAATAAATTAAGAAAAAATAGTTACATCTTGTTATTATATTTAAGGAACTAACTTTTACTCAAAACTTGTAATCATTTGTATGGATTTTACAGAGTACATCCTATAAATATATACAATACATGCAATCCCATTGTAATCTACATATAACTACAATCTATAATATTGGCTGGTCTACCAGTCCCCACTATTAGATATACAACACTAGTCTCTGTCCGGAAGAAAACAGTAGATGTGCTGTTAACCGCATATGCGGTGTAAACGGGGGAATATCATTTATAAAAATTGAAATATCTTTTTTTTTAATAACAGTTTTAGAGAAAAAAGTATATATAGTTTTAAAATTTTTCTACATGTGCAATAAGGTTAGTGTAACACCTTCAGTATGTGCAATATTTCTCTCTATCTGTCTACGGACATAGGCCACAACATTGAAACAAATAATTTTAAAATTCAAGTAAACAAAAAATTTTATTTATTTTATAAAAGCTTTTCGACTTAACGCCATCGTCAGTACAGTAAAAATTTTTGAAAAAAGATAAAAGGTAAAAAAGATGACGTTAAGTCAAAAAGCTTTTATAAAATAAATAACATCTTTTGTTTACTTGAATTTTATCTGACACTATTATTGCATGGCATTATTTATTCATTAAATAAGTTTAAATACAAGAAATATCCTATCCCTTAGTAATCTAGATTTATTAAGTTGATATTTGCAGTGAGGTATCTTAATAGGTAAGGTCACATTTGTTACAAATCTAGAAATAGTTCAACATTATTTAGATTTAGAGGATTTAGAGCAAATAATTTCACTGATGCCTTGTCATTTTATGTGCATATTAGAAGAATGAGAGTTAAAAACGTTAGAATAGTGGTTTGTCTTACTTCTACGGATAACCATTAGATTTATATAGGATTTATATATAAGATTTACGATATTCTGATTTTTTTAACAGGATCTTTGGCATTACAAAATTATGAAAAAAGAAGTCATATTTTGAGTTTAAGTATTAAAAGCATTCACTAAATACCTTTTTGAGATCTAAAGGACATAAAAAAAAATTTATGTTGGATTCCATTGAATATACTGGTTATTAGCAATCTCATTTTGAGATATAATTTGAGCCATACAACAGAGCTAGGTTTAGTAGCTCCAGTAATAATATTTTATTAGTGATAAATATTGATTAACATATATCAACCTGTCTAAAAGTTAGAAACATCTCTGGGTGTTTATAAGGGAGGTGCATCTATAAACATTTGCTTCTATAAATAGCACCTCGTTTATAAAGAGTTATGGTTATATGACGTTCCAGAGGTGGGAAAAAAGGGGATGTGTGTACATTCCATCATAAAGGATAACATGAGCTTAGATCTAAATGTGTTTAAAACAAGAAACCTAACATTTATACTTACTTCAAAATCTGTTTTGTTTTATCATAGAATTCAGATTCTCTTTAAGAAGCCAAAAATTCGAAGATTCCAATCACAAATTTCAGCAAGTTGGTTTTGTTTTGGTTTGTTTAGTTAGATTTGACAAAAATTTCCCGGGCATTTTTTCCTATTTTTCCCGCGATAAAATTTTCCAAAGTATTGACTATAGTTTCTGCGAAGCAAAATCATCATACATAATTTCTTTTTCATTAAAAAATATATACAACAGCAACTAGTAGCGATTCTCCAAGTTATTTTAGTGGGCTAGAAATTTTTAAATACAGGCTTAAAAAGTAAATGGTATTTAAAAAAATTTATTTCTGTCTTTTATGTTTATAATTGTTAAATAGTTAAATATATTTCAAAGGAATGAACGCCCGTCCGAATAAAGTATCGCAATGCTGCGCTAGATGCGCTGCAGTATGAATATTGATATGGCGCCGTACTTTGGCTTGGACATATGTATATATACTATTTTCATTTAAAGATGGTAATTAAAATTGTAAGAACAAAAGTTTTTATATTTTTGTAGATATTTGTAACTGTATGTGTATTTCAATTAGGTTGTTGTGAATAAGATATGAAGTCGTTTAGATTATGATGAACTAGAGTCAAAGTTATTATAATAGTTGTCTAGAGTGAATCTTTTTCTTTCATTATTTTGTTTGTTTTATAACTTAGGAAAGTTACCAATTGATAAACTAAATTAATTTTTTGCTATTCAACATTCTTTTTAAATACATTTACACCATAAATACTTTGTTATATATATATATATATATATACTGCCCTATGAACAGTGCGGCGTTTATCCCTGATTTGAGGGTGTCCTGAAGTCAAGAAACATCCTCAAATTGAGGGTTGGTTTTTACGTACATGTATATACTTCAATTGAGCATCAATGCTGTCATTTGATCAGATCGCTCAAATTTTGGCTTGAAAAATTGAAGTAGAAATATTGACATGGAAATATTGACAATTCTCATTGAACTGTATGCTTTTTTGTGGGGAAATGTTCCACATGTCTGGATCACATAAGCGAAATTAGTCAATAATATAGCTAGTAGGTTTGCCTTTAAGTGATATAGGTAGCAACAACTTATTTGCTTAAGTATTTGATGATAGAATGAAACACAACAACATAAACCGCATCCAAATAATGTTTACACATTTTAAAGATTTAAGTTTAACAGTCAAGCCATTTAAGTAATTGGTGAATGAGTGGAATTTCAGTTATGTGACCTAGACATGTGGAAATTTCCCCACAAAAGCATTTGGTTTAGTGAGAATTGTCAATATTTCCACCTCAATTTTTGAAGCCAAATTTTAGGCAAACCGCAAGGAAAATTTTTTTAGTTTAAATTGCAAACGATGCAAAATTTATTCTATATTATCTAGCGATAGAGATAATATATACTTTCCAATTTTGCAGACTGCACAACATAAGAAGAAATTAACTCACCTGAAAAATCTCCTCTGATGGAAGGACAACGTCGCTCGATTGAGTTTTTCTAAAAACCAACCCTTGATTCGAGGACGTCCCTTGATTTTGAGACTTTTTTAAATCAGGGTAAATGCCTTACTGATGAACAACCATCCCACTTATCTCGGAAAAGATTAGGAAAATAAACAAATGTACTTTTCCACAAATAATTATTAATAGATTTTTCACATAAGTATATATATACCCTCCCATTACTAATAAGTTTCCTTTATTCTTTAAATTTTCAGAATAAACAATAACAAAAGAAAACCACTATGTTATTAGAGTGGTTTGTCCCAGTTTTGAATGTGTTTTCCAAGATTGGCCCTACAACACGAAGTTTTGTAAAGTTTTTACTGCATAGCATCACTGGACGATGTGAATTAGAACGGATTTGTGATAGTGGCAAATATGATTATAAGAGTTGCCAAGAAATTGAATATGCCTTATACCACTCAAAGAATGAAAATGTCCGTGTGATATTAGTTAGTGATACAATCAAGGTAAAAGATGCCATGCAAACTATCTTACGAGTTAAAAGGATTGTCCCTGAAGATGGACTGCACTTCTTGGTAGCGATGCCCAAATTTCTGCGAAAGATGATAACGTACAACAAACTATTTGTTGAGGTAAACGAATTGAAAATTACCAAATATGATGAAGAGAATTCGATTCATGAAAACCTTTTATATCGTTTGTGGACTTTTCTGAAGGAGGGTGATGATCTTAAGGAACGTTACACACAGCGATGGACTGAAATTGGCTTTCAAGGAAAGAATCCTGCAACTGATTTTCGTGGAATGGGTATTCTCAGTCTCAGAAATATGATATATCTTTTAGAGAATAAAAAGGATGTTGGGATGAAAATATATGGATTATCCAACCATCCAAATTATGGATTTTCATTTGCAATTGTCGCAATAAATCTGACTGGAGCTGTTTACGAACACCTAAAATCTGGTAAGCTGAAGGGATACATGTATAATCTATTGTCTAATGAATACACACTCAATGACTTTCATGAATTTTTTTGTGATATTTTTGTGGAGTTTGCAGAGTACTGGGTGATGCGAGAACCACCGAACATCATGTCATTTAATGAGATACGTGGTGATTATTTGAAAGAGGTTGAAAAGAGACTTGCAGTGGGGAAATGGAGTATTGAATGACAATTTTATGGTTGCCTTACTGTTCGTTTTTTTATCCCTGAGTGTCTAATCATGGCGTATGAAGTAGGTTGACCCAGGTTGGTTAGAATCTTTAATATTAGAAATTCCTAAGAGAAGTTAACCTGTTTTTGCAATCTGGACCAGTTGGCCAAGTGAGTTCAACCTGGATCTATCCATTTCATGTAAGCTTCATCTCTCAGTCTAACATAATATTATGATGATAATAAATATATTTAGTTTATATATTATATATATAGTAACTGTTGTGTAGAAGGTTTTTCGAAATAATTATAATTTTAGTGCTATATTTAATAATGATATATTGGCTAAGTCATTATATATATAAATGGTAAACAGGTTTTAAATTGGGGAATTATATTACTTTTTTATTTTACATATGTAGTTGTACACCATGTAGTTCTTATGCCTTTGGTAAAGGGACAGGGGACCGATGGGAAAACCTATTTCCAGTGTAAATAGGAATGCAATATCAGCATTAAAACTAAAATGCTAAGCTTGCAATAATTATACTAACATTTAGTTGGCTGCTTGAAAACTATAAAAGTGTTGCGTTTTTTGCAAAACGTAGTAACTTTGTCCCAAGACTAAACTGACGACAAAGTGCAAGTGACGTAATCATCTCTATTTTGTATTTTAATTTAGATAATTAAATTCTTGAAGAAAGATTTTGCTGAAAATTGTAATGCTCGTGATATCTTGAATTAATGTAGTTTTTATAAATTTTTGATCACATTTTACTGAAAATTTATTTTTCTTGATTTATTGCTTTGACTTTTATTTTTTTTAACATTTAGGATTGAGGGATTGCTTTTTTCTAAAGCCTTGAGTAGGAATTAGTTTTTTTCATTATTATTTATAAAATTCTTTTTCTTTTTTTTTTAATTATGTTTACTTTTGTATTTGTATGAGTTATTGTTTACCTCTGTTTTTATGCTCTAATTTACCAAGTAGGGAGAATCTGTGATCCTCTACAAATGTGGATCTGCTCTATTAACCTGGGTGTTGTCACACCTACTAAAATACGCTTTATATTCAATTGTTATCTAACGGCCAAATACAATTAACAATAATTATTTTAATTTATGCAGTTCACTTTTGACTTATCTATAAAATTGGTAAACATGTTTACTTTAGCCTGACTGCGGAGTGAGTTTTCGAACAGAGTATTGCTTAACAAAACACATAACGTTATTACGAATATTACTGTTGTTATTATTATTATTATATTTTTTTGTAGAATTTGATTTTGGGAATTGGTTTGAATTTATTGAAACTGGAAACTTTTTTTACGAGAGTTTAATTTAATTCCCTTCTTTCCCCGTTTTTTCTATTCGCAAAATGAAAATCTCTAACCTCAGCCTTCGTATGTATGAGATGTTAAAGATATTGGAGCTTATTTAAAAATACCTTTCGTAATACCATTCGTTCGAACGTTTTCAAATATCATATAATGATATAATATATGTATTTATATCATGTTTCTATATTGAAGAAGAAGATTCGACATATTGATACACAAGAGATGTTTTATTTTCATATTCTCGCTTGTTTTCAAAAAGTCCAATTTTCCTAATTTTTGGCAAAATGTTAACTTTGTTATAAACTTGTTTCTTATAAAAAACGTGTATTTCTGGTACATTTCTGTTCCAAACACCTATGCAATATTATTAGCAAATATTATATATAAAATTCGTAATATATATTTAATTACCTCTTATAATTAAAGATATGTATATTGCTAATGAAGTGATGATAAAAAGTCGTCTTAGGTTAATATATTCCAAGTTATTTTCAAAGACCTTAATAAAAATAGCTAATATTTTTATATCTTTAGCAACTGGACCGTCGATACATAAAAACGAAGAATCACAGTATGTAGTGGCGTAAGAGGGGTCACCACAGCTTCGGAATCCTAGACATTAAATAGGAATTTTTAAAGTTTGATTTTATTTGTAAAATGTAAAATGCAATCGCGGGTGCTAAGTAAATGTTCCCTCCCCGCTTTTTTTCGATTATCTAACTACCTCGGACGTTATTTAGACTCCTCTTGTGTCTTGACTTAATGTATATCAACGAATCAACACAGCTTTACCTTACGTTTACCCATAGACGAAAGAAAGAAATTTTTATCTTTCGTCTATGGTTTACCTTACCTGTACACTAATCGAATACATGTGCGCAAAACAATGTACACGTATTCCAGCCGGCGTTTATCGCAAAAGGGTTTCCCCTTGTTAAAGCTCTACTACGTCATGATACCATGACGTCAGATGAGATGCATTGCGCATGCGTATCATCACGTACAATAATGTGCTGAAAAACAACAACAGACTTACAGATGTCATAATGTCAGATCAGACATTTCATGTTTTAGTGACTGGTCTGAACACTGGATAATGGATGATTATTGTATATATCTTCTAATTTTCTTTGACAAAAAAACTATTTCATAAAATGAACGAGGCTTTATTTGTCATTTGTTGGCATAAAAATATAGCTAAACCTACGTTTTCTGTTGATTAGGAGTTTTGAATTGTGAGTCCTCTTCTGTTGATTTTAAGAATGCAAATTTAATATATATTTAACGTTTTTCACTATGTTACTAGCTTTCCGTTTTGTTTTTTGTTTATCAATTCATTAAAAGATATGAAAATTACAATAAAAAGCTAAATATATCTTCCTACCTTTAGGTTTTGTTGAAGCACAGTACCAAAGTAGTACAGTTACATTGCGTGACTTACATCATCAGGGGTGACTTGAATCACCCTCATCCTTTAAAAACCATAAATTATTTAATAATAAACTTTTTTATAGGGTGATTCAGTAGGCTGCTTTTAATCACCCCATAAAAATAATTTTAAAACAACTTATGTTTAGCTTGTGTTAAAGGAGAAATGTGATTCAAGTCACCCTTATCATGCAAGTCACCCCAAGTTACTGTAATCACCAATTTAAAGGAAATAATAATGCCAAATAATGCAAATCAATTTTAAATTGCATCACATCAGCCCCACAATCTTCTTAACACCTATCAGCTAGGTCTATTAAGCTATTTTCTGTGTGCAAATAAGTTATATATACTTGTCACATTTACAAGCTTGAATGTCATTAAACTTCAAACATTGATTACCAAAATCATTTTTAAGGGGGATATCTAATTTCGTCATCATTCATATTTGTGAAGTAAATTCAACTATATAACATCAATCACTGATGGTCCATGCACATATTGTAGTCATGCATATGCAGGATGTTAAACATGATTTTCAAGAGAAAGTATTTTCCCTTAGATCTTTAGGTAATTTTTTTTAGGCACAATATAAAAGTTTCAAAATTTTATATCTTGTTATTTTTAATTCTATTCACATAATATGTCTAACTTTTAATTGCCATCGACACTTACAAACTTAATTGTCGCTTCACTTATGCACAAGTATTTACTTTTTTCACGCTGGTGCAGCATCAACCAGGAAAGCGGTGTAGTTTTTACACTTCCTCTACACAATTAGCTGAACATTTGGCAGAAAAGGATGGGTATATTGAAAAGGAAATTAAATTAAAGCTGTTTTTTTTTTATTCATATATAAGTATTACAGATTAAATTTTCTCATATTTTCTCTACAAATCAACATAGGTTCATTTTATCAAGAGATTAAACTAATGGGCGAAATGCAGTGTTTCTTTTGCTTGTGGTACCAATATAATTTACCAAAACAGCGTTGAGTTCATTTGACACATACTGAAAATACTCTTGGGAGTGTGAAATCAATTGATTGATTTTAATAATGATTACAATTATTGCTTGTTAATGTCTAAAATATCTACAAATTTATAATTTAAATTTTTTTTATTTACCACTAGGTATAGATGTTTGCTTGATTATTGTTATGTTTGAAATGTTTCATTTTATTATTCATATTTCAGAGACCAGATGGCTTTGTTGTTGTTTGTCAACAAAGTTAGACATAGCGATGGTAAAAATTAGTGAAACGTTTGTCTGAAACAAAAAAAAAAAAGCAATGCCATTTGATTTTATTAACCCATTTATGGTTTTTTTTACAAAATTAAATGTTACTTTGAGTAATCATATAATATAATCATATAATGAGTAATACAGTATATATATTACATGTTTATTGAGTGTTATTACATGTATTCCAAGTTATTGTGTGGGTTAGTTAGAAATTCATCAATATTGGTATACCTATTGGTAAATAAAAATAATTTAAATTATAAATTTGTAGATATTTTAGACATTAACAAGCAATAATTGTAATCATTATTAAAATCAATCAATTGATTTCACACTCCCAAGAGTATTTTCAGTATGTGTCAAATGAACTCAACGCTGTTTTGGTAAATTATAACCCTAACCCCTAACCCTAAAGTTAATGCAGTTTCCATTTTGTTGATGTCTGAATAATGTATATATATATATATAACTTTTATTTTAGCCATGTTAAGTGCTAATTTATTTGCTTTTAGCCATTTATGAAATAGTTTTAAATCAGTATTAACTTCTTTATTAATGACTTTTAGACTATGATTAGAGAAAGAAGACTTTTGTCATCGGTAAAATGAAAATTTTTAAGTAAATGATATATGTAATTGATTAGGTCATTTAATTGATAAATAAAATGAAAATTTTTATCTATATACATTACTTATAGTTATTACTTATAGTTATTGACATCTAATAGTGATCTTCTTTTTTTTGATAAATTGGAATATTGTTTAGTTTTTTTAGTAAGGAAAATCACGCTAAATCAAGTTAGTTATGCTATTTGCTGTATTAGCTTTGTTTAAATTAAGATTGTTAATAATTAGAAAAATTTCATCAGGAGTAATTGGTTCAAAAATATGAAGTGTTTGGAATTTTTAAGAAGAACGAAAATATAATATATATATATATATATATATATATATATATATATATATATATATATCTAGTGAGA